>DWDW01002604.1:0-10062 GCA_018245635.1 Mimoniades versicolor eupheme
CAATATATATAAATCTGTAGGATGTAAAAAGATTGGTAGATGAAAGAACGACAAAACAGATATACGATGCGAGTGTTATTGGATGCAGGTGCCGAGGGAGACCAAGACTCACCTATTTTGACCAAATGAACTAGATATGGGCCAAAAGTCTCCGAAACTGACATGCGTGTTGATGAGAGTGACGAATATAGATCAGATAAAGCATATTCGACTGAACATCTCTATCTTTACAGACCTGTATACTTACAGACATCTGACACACGGTAGTCTCTGTTAACAACAAACAAACAAACTCTGTTAACAACAAACTGTTCAAAAGATTTTTTAAAATAATAGAAATGTTGGAAACAAACGACTATTCACATACATACGAGTAAGTCCGCGTAACATGTGTTTGTCAAAAATTTACACATTTTCTCGCCGGGAGAATTTTGTGTGTGATTGAGTGCGGCGCATATTTTTTTAGGGCACTCGGAGCTGCGCCGATTTGTTTGTAATGTAATCCGCGCACGGCGAGACGTACGCGGTAAGATTCGTCCGCAAAGGCTGGAACGTAACAAGTAATTAGCGGAAACAGAACAGAATGCGAATAATGAGACGCTGACGTGCGCAGGAAAACCAACATCGGGATTAAAACAATTCTTAATTAGACCCTTTGACTCCATTAATTCTGCTCCATGTTTTTTATGAACATTTTATGCTAAATATATGTATTATGTACGTAAATAAAAATTAACGCAAAATGTTTGATGAGGAAATGTTTGAAAACGTAATTTTCCATAGAATTTATTTCTAAGATAAATACATTTATAATTATACTAACTATGTCTTGGGACATGTCGATGCACGGCCATCTGATTGTAAAGTAAGCATCTAAACAGCTTGAGTTACGGCAACCAGATGGCTGATTAAATATGTATGTAGGTATATGTAGACTAGGGTGTCCTCCTAGACGAGCTACAAGGGCAAATTTTTTTTGTCGATATCAGATACGCATACCCTCTATTTTTTTTCTATATGACCTCAAAAGCCTAAATAATATATATAACTGTGATTAATTAATGTTATCCCGTGGCGACCTATATTCAAAGTTACGAGTTAATATTCAATCGCTAAATCTTAATTCAAGTTTGGTATACATATAAAACAACTCAGATTTTAAATTAAATGTAGTGTAAATTATGTTATTACATATTAATACGTTTTTGTAACCTTCCTTTTTAAAGTTATCGTTTTGAAATCAGGGTAAATTTTACGGTGTTATCGTACACAACGTTACAAAAATTGCTCTTGCCCGAACTCAGGACTTTTCTGAAAAAAACTGTCTTCAATTTTCCGAAGAAAAACAAAGACTTACTTGAGGCTGATATAAAATATTCTATGTTTTTCTCATGCAACAGTTCATTTAATTATTCTTTTCAAGATATATATAATTTTGCTTGAGACGAGATGTTATCTTTAGACAAGTTTGATATTAATTTCACTTTACTTTCATGGCTCACCTCATCATAACGACAAGATCGATATTTCGTCGGTCAAATATCATAAATGATGAATAAACTTATTCAGCACTGATTTTCATATATTTTATTTACCGTCTCGTAAGCTTTCATGGTTTACAAAAAAGATAAATCTTGGTACGGTGCTTTTAGTACAGAAATGCACTGAATCCATGGCTTGACATAGGATGAAATGAACAGGAAGGCATCCAACAGAACTTTCTTGTCTTTACTAGTAATTTTACATTGAGAGCTATGTAACAATTTTTTAGGGAATAGATAGCTGTAGCCGTACTTGGTGCGAGGCACCTGGGGTTGAAACTTCAAATTAATTACTTCATCTCCAGCTAAAACTACTGCCTCGTTGGTCGTGTTGGTTGCAAGTGCGACTGCTAAACGGGAGGTCCTGGGTTCGATTCCCGGGTTGGGCACTACTAAATTTTTATAATTTAGATTTTCCAGTAGTGGCTCGGAGTCGCGATATGTGCCCGGTGTATGGCAATAGGCTCACCACTTATTCCATAGTTGGACGTAAAAGTAACTGGTGGAACGTGGGAACATTACTCTGTCTAACTCTTCGGGGTTTACAGGCGTGATGTTACTTCTTCTTGTTACTAATAGATGTACTGTGGCGACATATATATAGGACACAAGATACCTGCACTTCGTCTGTGTTTAGTTGTTTAGGATTGTGTCTGTTGTAATGTTTGGCAAGCAAATAGAGCCGGAGGAATTCGACTTAATCACTAAACATAGGAAGCCCCGCCTGTAGCGGTTTGACGTTCTACGTTAGATTTGCCCTGTGCAAAGTTTTGGTATCCTTCAGATACGGAATGGCATCAATGGGAAAGGTTGTAAAAGGTAGCAGACCTCGAATAACATTCGACAATCTCAACAAAATAACACTAAAATGCATTTTATTTCGAGTGAGTGAGAATTAATTACCATACAAGCCAGAGGGATAGAGGTTGATGTATCATCCCATACAATGAACTTCGAGCAATATTAATCAAGCTTTGATTACGGGCGGGCGGACAAATATTGGATTATGTATGATTGATTAGAGCCGAGTGATGAACGTACCGCCAATCAGTACCGGTGCGCATCTAGCCACTGGGCGCAGCTGATAGACGGTTGAAATAGTTCATTTGTTAATAGAATAGCTCTCAAATGTATATCAACTTAAGATGGAAGCATAACATCACGTCTGTAATTACCAGGACCTCCTGTTCGGCCGTCGCACTTGCAATCAACACTACCAACGAGGCGTTCGACATCTATTAGTGATGGAGGATTATACATCATGAGTTTTGTTTTATCCAAATTCATGCTAGGAAATATTAATGGCGTAACTCATACTATACGACAAGCCAAGGACAGGGCGCGACGGCTTAAAGTACATTTAGGAATCTACCCTGTACCTGCAGGGAACCGAAGCCTGTCTGCGCCAGTACATTTGATTTGAATTAAATCCATGTGTTTTGTCACTAATCTTAGGTCGCTGTTCATACATAATTTTCTCTTCCGTCCGTCTTTATAAGCCGTGTTCTTATAATTTATTTATATTTACAATTGAAATTAATATTTGTATAGAAGTTAATATTCATTACACATCCTTATTAAATCCTCGAGGAACAAGTACGTCATGAATTCATAAAGTTTTGAAAGACTGCGATAAAATTATTAACAGAAACCTTTAATTACAAGCTTCAATAGTTGCCCAAACACAGTTCCTTGTACTATGTATGTATATTAGTTTTCAAAGAAAACTTTGGGAGAGTTCGCTAGAGGAATGAAATTATAAATAATCTTATATCTCAGAATAGTAACTATAAACTAATATTAGCTTAACAAATACATTCGTCGAAGTGTCTACTGGCAGTAGTGGAGACAAAACGTAACATCCGAAATTACGGAACGTAGGGAAAATGTATATTTTTTTGTTTATTTAATAGTTGACTAAACATTTTCATCTCTTAAAAGGTGTATTGATTATTTTATATATGTTATAAACAATAACATTACATAACGCCTTTAAAGTTTCACAAATTTAAAGTTAAACATTGTATATCGCATTTAAGTTTCCAATTAAATCATGAACATAATTATAATTTAATTATGGAACATAATTTCATTAAAACAACTCGCTGCCGAAGTTTAGACATAAATTCAACAATGTCAGTGTATAATTAATTTCTTTTCATTCCAGATTACTGCACGCAGGCCGGAGCATAAATCACTGCTACATCGAGTAATGAGTTCATCCGCGAGTGAGGCATGAATTAAAAAAAATAATATAAGGAAAAGGGTCGGCGGCCATCTTGGGTCATCGTTAACCCGGACGGTGGCACTCATGAATATGACATCAGCGGTCGTCGCGAGTGACCCCGCAATGTTGATTTATGCGTCGCCGGTGATCTATCACTGTAGATAAACGTAGTCGCAAACAGGCCACACTTTTTCCGTAGTGCCTCCTCTCCTCTCACCTGAGGATCCAGATTGAGTATGCATGAAGTTTTGGAAACGATTTATTAGGTATAGGCGACCGACTTTATTTGTTACGTGAAAATACTTACTAGTGAATATTTTGTGTAATGTTCGCGTTGTGAATAGTTATGTGTATACGTAATAATATATATCAGTAGATATCTCTACTGCAACTAGGCACTTGACAATGGTAAAAGTAGTGATATTCGAAAAAAATGGTCTGCGTATCGTAAAGTTCACCTCGTAAACCGCATAATGGGAATAAAGTTTAATAATCGTGCCTCACAAATTAATTTGCACCAATAAAAGTCAGTTGTAGTGGAAAAAGTGAAAAATGAGAGAATAAAGCAACGACAAACATGCGCCGCCGTCCCCTGCCGTCGGTCCGCGAAGAAGGACACAGTGCGCCATGTGACTCGCGGCGCGGCCTGTGCGAGAACGAGTGGGCGGTGTACGCGCTGGTCGCAGCCGTCGGCGCGCTGACGTACGCGAACAGCATGGACGGGGAATTCGTACACGACGACATCCCGGCGATCGTGACCAACGGTGACGTCACTGGAACGAACCCGCTGCTCGGGCTATTCAAGAATGACTTCTGGGGCACGCCGATGTCGGATCCGAGAAGCCACAAGTCGTATCGGCCGCTCACTACGCTGTCGTTTCGGTAAGTGCTCTCGTGTTCTCTATTGTCTTGTTTGGTTGGATTTTGTGTTTTAAAAACAGATAAATTTTATGAGTTTTTCAATCACGTACGGAACAAATCGTGACAATTTTATAAACGTAACTTCACGCCTGTAATCCCCGAAGAGGTAGGCAGAGGAATACAGAACACTCCCAACAATTTTATAACATACAATTTTATAAGGGGTCAAAATTTATTTTTTCTGGAAATTGTAATAGTTTTTCTAGGCATGAATACTAAAAAAAATACAATACTTTAATTTTATTGTTTATACAAAATTCGTTATTTGTTTTTAAGATTCATTGCAATGAAATTACATTACATTGAAGAAAATCATTTCGTTATTGCGATTGCATCGACAAAAGCATTGTTGGGATTTCCTTTATATACACTTTACACAAGACTTTTTAAAATTAACGAACAGGAATCGTTGAAGGCCACTTGCTATTAAATTAAGAGAGCGTGGTGGAGCAAATTGAAGTAATTTCAATTATTATTATTCCGTATACAATATATTACTCCTTCTACCTTATTATTCCATGTATTATTAACCTCAAAGCTTGTAAAATAGATTTGTAAGTATCATTATATTACTAAATTGAAAATTAGCTTTGTGTCCACAATTACATGCACTTGTACGTGAGATACAGCAGCAGATGTATGTTGGTAGGTCGATTGTAGAGTGAATACAAAAAAGAGTAGTATACTAGAATTAAATTTACCTGAGGTTCTAAAATTTTTGTATTAGAATACGTAACATCACATCTGAGATCTCCGAAGACGTAGTCAGAGGAGTGTAGTACGCTCCCACGTTTCACTAGTTACGTTTATGTCCCACTGTGGAATAGGTGGTGAGCCTATTGCCATACCCCGGGCACATCCAGAGTCACTATTAGAAAAATCCAACCGAGGCAGTAATTGCATTAGAATAATAGAGCGATTTTCATGATTGTAACGTAAATATTTTTAATAATCTCTTTACACATTTCCGACTTACTTCTATTACATCAAAAGCGACAACATTTACGATCGAGATTATAATTATATGAATGAAAGCATTTTCAGAATAAATTAAAGCCTCGTTATCCTCCTCACCCTTAAACACAATAATTTCAGTTAAAGACATCATTCATAAAACAGCTGCATATTTCGAAATCAACAGCGATGTAATTTTTATTCTTGTCTCCAGAGAACGTCGCTTAAAGTCATCGAAATGGGATGCAAATTTTTATCCGCTTCCTAACTTCCCCTAATAGGGCCTTGGGTGTATGTTAACCGACATATGAGTGGTGTTAGGCGTGCAAGAAACTGGTCAATCACCTCAGTGTATTTTTATATTGTCCGCATAGTCTGAACCCAAAAAGACCGTCACATATCATGCGATCCTGTTTTCGCGTTGTTAAACAAACATCGACAACGATTTCGCACGATAATAATCTAAGGAATGGGACCTCTTAGCTTGATAGATAGCGTTAGTGGATTAGAGTTGTTGCTGTTGGAGACGATTCGACGTATCGTTTTTCTTGGGTGTTCCTTTTTCGAATTACTTTTAGGTTTAGAAGTTATTTCAGAAAGTATGTCATTATCTTACATTGTTGAGGACTGGATCATTGCCTTTAAATTTCAAATTAAATTGATAATGAGGAACGGAAAGAAGATGAAGTGTCATCTCAAAATGTAAACGTCATTTTTATATCAAATTTCGTTCTAATTTTAATGGTGGTGTTCCTGATAAGTTAATGTATTGTATGTATGTCATAAATTAAGGTATATTTTATTTGTATAATAACATCAGTGTTTTTATTTACATATTTAAAATTGGGACATCTATTAAACTTAAGTAGTTTATTTTAGCGATAGGTCGGAACCGTCTCGTGACATTCAGTTCGGGTAACACCAAGTCCGAGGCATCAACTGAGAACATAGCGCAATAGCCGTACCACCATTAAGCTACTTGCGTGCAAGAGGTTTTATGGTGAAACGTGGGAATGTTCTACATTCCTCTGCCTACCTCTTCGGGGATTACAGGCGTGAAGTTACTTTTTTTAGTTTATTTTATTTTAGTAGTTTAACTGAAAATGTTTATGCGTAGTTGTTGACGGGAAATTATAAATATTTCAACATTATATGGTTTAATAGAGTCAGTTTCAAACGATACAACACACTCATAAAGCAATCACTGCTGTACGAGTTTCCATATGGCCCACTTTTTGTGGATTACAACTATCGAATTCGCTTTTGTACCCCTCCGCCCCGCCATGATCTGTAATATTAGAAGGGAATGGGACGTTCGATGACGTAGTGACATTTGTGGGGAATATGCGTCGAACGAATGTGTGCTCTATGTGTTACTGGATCGAGGCGTGAAAATTGAGTACGGCCGCAAAGTTACTTCGGTTCTATGTATTAAAGATTTTTTGCGTACTACGAAAGGGAAATGGGACGTGTGATATGTAGATTCTGATATCTTTTTGTAGGTTGCAGATAATACGGGGTGCCGCGTTGTGAATAGAGCGAAAAACGATTTGTTATTTTTCTTCCCCGCATCAGTATGTTGAGGTTCATTTTGTATCCAATAATAATATTGTAATGTAATGTCGATTCTAGTTCTCTCGTCTCTGTTTTATTGGAAGTTCTCTTATTGGGTATGCTATGTGTTTTGTTTGACACGAGTGTTTTGTAACTGATATTATTTTAGGGGAAGGATAAATATGTTGTTTTTATTTGTCTACTTTACATTAATCCTTTCTTACAATTATTCCAAAAGGATTTGTAGAATACTAATTCACTATTTATGAGAAATGTGTTATTCATGTGTTTATAGAAATTTAAGTTCCCAATTTATACCATGTAAAATTAATAAAAAGGAAAACTGTAAGTAAAAATACCAAGCGAACCAACTCTAATTTCATATCATACAAAAGGAAATTCTCAAGCTGCACACGACGTTGCCTTTGATCCGTTGAAACCCAGGAATTATAAATATAATTTAAGAGCCCGAACTTGCCATGTGCTCCATAGAATTCTCACCTCTTCCTGTATTATAATTAGTTGCATTTTGCTTTAAATCTATGTATAGAATGCATTGACCTATTAAGAGACTAAGGCATATTAAATCTCTTTGGTGTACACGTTGCTTTGAAGAAACTCATGACAAAGAACCGCGCGAATAGAAGTCTAATATAAATAGAAGGTGATTACGTGCGAATGGAATTACGTATGGGAATGAACATGAGGGAGTTCAAAGAGACAGGAATAAGGAATATAGCGGTGACGGATGAAACATACAATTAGTTAATTTCAGAGCACATGACATCAATAAAGACGGGAAAGAACTAAAGTTCATTGGAATTTTTTTTTAATGTTTGAATTTTGCTTAATATTTACTTAATAATCGCAATTATATTTACACTAGGCTTATTATTAATTATATAGATTACACAATGACGTATGGTACACACGTGGACAATTGCAAAAGTACTGATTCTGGATATTTAAATTATTTTATCAGATGTTTGTCTGCATACGTGGTGAATATCGTGCAAAATGACCCTTAAATATGTAGCAACAGTTATAAAGTCGTTATGATAAATTTCCTTTTAACGGTTTCTATCGTTGCAAATGAAGGAAAATGGTTTGAGCTTATTTCTCACTAACGTCTCTCGTTTTCTCCAGCTTCGTTAGCTCAAACCTAAACAATTTTTAAAGCATCGCGACCTAGTCTTCACAGACTATAATTTATCTTCTCACCATTAATATCGCCATAATCAATCGTTTAATCGATACCTTGTTGAATACTATTCTTATATCAGTATAAGAATTATACAAACCAGAATCTGTCCAACTTGCTTGCAGTTTGCAAGAATACAAACGTTATGGAAAATTTTAAGATGCAACTTTCCTCATGATGTTCCTTTTTCACTGTGAGAAGTGATAGTTAAATCTGGAATCGTAATTGATTTTGTACAGTGCAAAGATGTATTCTTAGCCACTTACTTGAAATTGAAACACTGATTCATACGTTTCAATTAGTGTTGTTCCAAACAGAACATGAGCATCGGTCTTATGGATGCCCTTTGTTAAATGTATTATTAATATCTCGGGAATGTTCGTTAATAGGTCGTCCCGTAGTTTCTCAAGGTAACAGGTTACTGATAGGGGGATTGTTCCAATGTATTGTTTCATTTGAACATCAATTTGTTCAAAATTAACGAAGTAACATCCGATATTATATTATAATCGTAGCATGTTTTACTTTACATGTTTTTATGAATGTTTTAAAAATGTTGCTTTTAGTTTCTTTTAGAAATAAGTTATATCATTTCAATTATATCATTATTTTCAAATATTTATATCGCCGGTGGACGCTGGATGAGGAAAGCGGAGGACCGAGTAACGTGGGCCACGCTCTAGTTCAGCGCCTATGTTCTATGTTCAGCAGTGGACAGCTGTGGGCTGATGATGATGATGATGATGATGATGATGATGATGATGATGATGATGAAATTATGATAAAATTGGTATTTACCATAGGAAAACAATATTTTTACGACAATGTACATAATAACAACATTTGCTTTCAGCTCTTTTCCTATTTCCTCGATGGAATTGTGAAATATAAGTTAGAACCCTAAGTGAAATTGAACATACATTTTAAAAAGCTGTTCCTTTTAAGGAACCCATAGCGCCTTGTAGGTACGTGATAAGTATTATCAAGTTAGAGTGAAGTTGAAAGATCATTTTAATTTTTATGATTACGAATTGAACTATTGAAATGATCGTCATCATGTCAGTGTCTATCGGTCCGCGGTGGAATACGATATTTTACTAACATGTGCCACAACCCTCCGTCGCCTTCACCTCTAGTCCGATAAATATATGTATTAGAGTTTTCGATAAAACGATTGGTTAATATTAGAAAGTACCTACTTACATATAGGTTAAAATTGAAAAAGCGAATCAGCAGCCCTATTCCAGTCGGTACAAAAACCTTCCCTCTTGCAATATCATTAGCGCTAGGAGTCGCAGGGCGAACTCAATAAACCCAAATCATAATATTATTTCCTTGGCCACGCGCTCGGAATGGTGCGTCATCCATCATCTTGGTCTCCTTTTAATTTCCAAGGGTTTGTGTTCCAGCTTCTCATCACTGTGTCGTTTATCACGTTGGTTGGCGCAAGTTTCCGCCACCCATTGTCTTGGGCGAATCTTTGTGACCTACTTGTTGGAACTTGTTTTGTTTTTGCGGGTGAAAGCGGTTAGTGGAGCCATTTACGCCCCTGTCGTCTTTATGTCTAAAACTTTAATTTTAATTGCATAGCTAAAGTTGTCGTGAACTCATTGCTAAATGCAGGAATAGTTTTCAACGAGCGAGATGATAGATGAACTACAGTG
>DWDW01002605.1:0-10061 GCA_018245635.1 Mimoniades versicolor eupheme
CCATTTAAAATTGAGCCGAACTGTTGCAGGCCGGCGAGCTGGTGGAGGAGGTGGCGGAGGAGAACAAGTCGCTGCTGTGGTTCCTCCTCAAGCAGGTCAGGCCCGGCATGGACTTGAGCAAGGTGGTGCTGCCCACGTTCATCCTGGAGCCGAGGTCGTTCCTGGACAAGTTATCGGACAACTACTACCATGCTGATATCCTTGCGCAGTGAGTACCTCTATTTGTGGCGTGTTGAGGAGTTTTAAGCAAGTTTACTGATCACTACAAGCATTACTCAATATAAAGATAGGAGTGCTGAGAGGTGCCGCTCCGCCTCCCTCCTCACCCCTCCCTCTGCCTCTCCCTCCCTCACTCGCCTTCCGCCTCTCTATCTCCGGCCCTGACTGTGATTATTATTATGTTCCAGAGCTCAACACATAGAAGACCCGTACCAGCGGTTCAAGTGCGTGCTCAAGTGGTACCTGTCGGGGTTGTACAGGAAACCCAAGGGGTTGAAGAAGCCGTACAACCCGGTGCTCGGTGAGGCGTTCCGGTGTTGTTGGCGGCACCCCGACACTCAGACCCACACTTACTACATCGCTGAACAGGTGAGCTTAGAGTTGACTAATGAAAACACTAACAAGGAATAAAATAGGGAGACAGGAAGGAAGAGAGAGAGAGAAAGAGAAATAAAGATAGGAGAAAGAAAGCTGTATAAGAAAAATGCAACATAAAAATTAATAGTGTAACAAATGAGTAATCAGCTGGTACAATGACCGCATTCACCTAAATACATCCGCAATCGACCTCGAAGAGGGCTAACCGTGTCAGCTAGGGTCAGTCGTGTTAAAGGCATTCGTGAGTTTGATAATGAAGCACTATTTTTTACTTAACATGTTTACCCCTATATTTCCTCGGAGGGGCAGAGCGGCGTGGTACTAACACATTGTCACGTGTCGCGGTATGCATCCCATGGATGATGTAACATAATTTCTATTGTACTCCAGGTGTCCCATCATCCCCCGATTTCCGCGTTCTACATATCGAATAGAAAGGAGGGGTTCATCATAGAGGGCAGTCTGCTGGCGCGCTCCAAGTTCTACGGTGAGTAGCGACCGTCGCTCGCACGCACGTGTCGCCGGTTTAATTTTATTCAAAAATACAAATGCAAGTGTGATTGTTCCCGTGGACAGGTAACTCGACGTCCGCGATCCTGGAGGGCTGCGCGCGCGTGCGCCTGCTGCCGTGGCGCGAGACCTACGTCACCACGGCGCCCTACGCGCACTGCAAGGGGCTCGTCATCGGCACGCTCAGCATGGAGCTGGGCGGCAAGGTTCACACACGGCGACCACGCTCCACTACGGACCTTAACGTTCTTCCTCCGTCCTTCCTGCTCCTTCTTCCTTTCTTCCCCTTCCTTCCCCACGACCCTTTACAGCTTTTGGTCAACTCACCCATCTCCTTACATTTTACCATGTCTCTGAATGTACCCCTCTCCATAATATAAAATATGATGGATTTTAACGTTTTCGTTTCGAAACTGTTCGAAATAACTTACACATCTCTACATGTGACCACTTTCTAACCTTCGCTTCATTATCCTTTCGCTTATCTCTTTCTAGAAAGATTTTCTATACAAGTGTATGTTTCTATGTAACATCATATACTTATATACTATACACGTTTTATACACTTGTTTTATAGATGAAAAAAGAACAAATGAATGGTCACATTCATGTTTCTGCAATGTTTTCAGGTGCACATCATATGCAACGAGACGGGATACCAGGCTGACATAGAGTTCAAATTGAGAGTGAGTGCTTTTCTTTCTCTATTCGTCTTCTGATCTCTTCTTCTATATTTTTCTTGTTTTTGTCTATTCTTTATTTGCGAAGAATCGCAATCAGTAAAGAAAGATAAGCCTAAACTTGTGATAATGGTGGCTATACTTGTGGCGTGGGCTCGGTTTAATTACATATTTGGTCATTTGGAGGGAGAAAGGTGGAGGGGCGGGGGAGTCGATACATACTTCGATATCTGAAAAAAGTTTAGTACTTAAATGATTATTCGGTTGGAGACGGGACAAACAAGTACCAAATTTACAGACGTGTGTTTCTGATGGGAGAATGATGACACCTGGCAATAAGGTGCTGCAGTTATGGTCAGGATAAGATTACGGTGCATGGACACTGAAGTATTAAATAATAATCACGAGCAGTTGGAGCGTCGTAACGATAAAAGTACATTCCAGTGTATACATGAGTGTGCATGATCGGTCGTGTCGCAGTCGTTCCTGGGCGGCGCGGACCAGACCAACGCGATCAGCGGCCGGCTCAAGAAGGGCAAGGACACGGTGGCCTACGTGGAGGGCTACTGGGACGGCAGGATCGACATCAAGGACAAGAAGAATGGGGTGAGTCGTGGGCGGGTCGGAGGGGTCCTAGCGCTGAAAGAGCAATCGCTTCCAGGCAACCTTCATGTGCGAAGCTTACAAAGAAGAGAAGACAAATGGGCACAGCATATAACATTACTGTTAACGAATTCGCAAAAAGCATATATCATACAAGTTTGGACATATCATGTAACTGTCTAAGATCAGTAGGTAATAGTCGTGGAGTCCGAAGAATCTGGCTAGACTAGCGCCCACGCCTGACCGAATTCCTGAGGCTGCCGCGTAAAGGGTCGCCTCTCGTGTTTTTTAGACCGATGGTTGATTTTATCCAGAGTAGTTAGTTAGGTGGCAATGTGGGATTGATATTATGTACTTTTGGATGTGTCCGGGGTAAGCTGAAGTTTCGTCAGCTGACGTCAACTGTCTTCCTACTTCCATGAGTGTATTCATGTCTTCCGCGTTCTTCCGCACGTGCAGGAGGAGACGAACCTCCTGGACGTGGCCGTGCTCAAGGAGCAGCGGCTGCCGCGGTACCTGATGAGGCTGGACCGGCAGCAGGAGACGGAGTCGCAGCGGCTGTGGATGAAGGTGTCCGAGGCGATCCTCAACGACGACCAGGTGAGAAACTTTAAAGTGGAATCGATCGGAGACATCCGGGAAGTACAATGAACGGCGTCATAATGTTCAATATAACTAACTGCACGGTAATGATAATATTTTTAACATGTCCACGGTGGCGGATCGCCGCTGTGGTCGTGCGACCCCTGGCCGTAGTCCGAGGTACCCGCGGCTCCCCAGGTGGCGGCCACGGAGCAGAAGACAATCATCGAGGAGGCGCAGCGCGCGCGCGCACGCAGTCTGCTGGCGCCCTGGGCGCCGCGCCTGTTCCGCCGCGAGCCGGCGCCCGCCGCGCCCCACGCGCCCGCCGCGCCCGACGGTACGCCGCGCACTGGCGCGCTGCGGCCCGAGCCTCAGCTGGGGGAAGGGGAGGGGGTGGGCGGGCGGCGCTCATTGTCGTGTCGCAGGACAGTACAGTCGGCGCCATTAGATGATGTTTTAAACGAGAACACTAATTACCGACATTTAAAACAGATGATCGATTTTATTCAAATGTGTGTGATTTTATGGAAACCAGACCCGAGATACCCCAGCTCGTGAGACCTAAGTAATAATAGTTTTTTAAACTAAATCTTGAATCGTCTCTCTACTGTCATGTAATTGTAACAGTGTGTTCTGTCTAATCGTCAAGTATATAAGTTGCAAATTGATCATTCCAGGTATCATTGACCAAGGGTGGAGGTACAACCATTCGAATAACAGGTGAGTTTGTTGAACAATATTATTATATTCTTTGCAATATAATAATATTCTTTGTAATATAATAATATTTGCCACATTATAGTGTTATTAGCAATATTATAATATTCTTTGCAATATCAAAATAATATTTGCAATATTATATTAATATTAGATATAGATAATAGTATTAAATATATACATTCCCGCGTTTGACCAGTTACGTTCACGTTCCACTTAGGCGTAGGTGCTGAGTTTATTGCCATGCACTGGGCACATACTAGGAGTTTGTACTAAGAAACAGATGTTAGAAGAATCCAATATCTTGTCAGTCCCGAGATTTGAACTCAGGACCTCTCGATCCGCATCGCGCTTGCAACCACCCGACCAACGAGGCAGTAAAATGTGTATTAACAAACCTATGTTAAAGTACGGAGAAATTTTAACAAAAATGGTGGTTCTTTTTTAAATTCCAGTGCGTGGCAAGAGGACGAGGAGATAGAATACGAGGACGATTTTGTGATAACATCGTTGCGGTCGGTGACCCCGTGTCCGTCGACCGCGGAGCCGCGGCTGAGGGAGCTCCCGCGGCGCGCCTCCGACACCGACAGCCACGACGAGCTCGCCAGGCGCTCGAAGACGTCCACGTGGGTATCCCTTGTTATTAATTGCGTTCGCTGTGTCAAAATTCTCAAATGGTAACAGTAGGGGTGCTATGAATGTGCCTTGTGGTACTCCAAAAGGTGAAATTTTAAATTCTACCGTTATTGACATGTTCATTTGGAATTTCTGATCACGAATACTTTTCCCGACAATGCTGTAATGTTTGGAAATACTGTATTCTGGCATATATTTATATAAAGTGATAGCATATTGCTTCTGTGTATATTATTTGTTTTTGTAGATGTTAAGGGGGTATGTATTAGGTGGTGTTAAAAATCATTTTATGTTCTATAACAATGATACAAAATAGAGTCCCTCCACACTACTTGGTGTTTGTCAAAAACCAATTTCATGATTTGCGTACAAGAATAAAGCTTTGAGGTATTCCAAAAGTAAATATTTTTTATTACATGCTTTAAACAAGATATTATCTTTTTTTAATATTTTTTGCCTTCATTTTGATACTGTTATATATATTTGTTTTTACTTTTATCATCATTACTGTAATATTGTCTTTCAAATTTCAATTCATAACAGTTTTGACGAGATGCCAAGACGGTCGAAGACCTCCACGTGAGTTTGTTCATATATCAATTTGTCTTGATGACGTTGTTTGAAATTTTGCTAGAATGAGTAGTTGGGATCCTAAAATAGTGCCATGGCAGACTCCGGTGTGTTTTTTCTTTTGTTTTCTTGTAAATTTTGCATCGTATCGTGTAAGGGGTGTAAGAAAATGGTCGTTTCTATTAACAGTAAGCTCTTGAGTCATCTAATCGAACTGGAAATTAAGAAAACACTGTTTAAACATTTGGTTGTTAATCTCTAGCTGTATAACGTTAAGAGTCGAGCGTGGTCGATCACTTTGCTAAGTCTCGTCGTTTGCGCACGAAATCCTTGCTTATTTATCATAATCAACGTTTTTATCATAGTACTGTGGAATACGCGTCTCCTGTCATTGTCAGAATGAATAGGTTGTGACGCCATTGTCGGCTGCCAGGCTCCGGCCAACGGACTTCAATACTGTCCATTAGACCCACGAAGTTTGCTGCTGTTAATTGATATTGAATTTAACGAGTGTCCATAACATATTAAAGGTACGAGGAATCTGAACTAGCTATTATTATTATTATTAAAAAAAATTAATGAGACATTTCGACTGTACAGTAAATCTTTGCCAATACCCGCTGATAGCTTAAGAGTGATGGATTAACGGTAGAATCCAACACGCTTGGAATGAACCACCTGCATTGAATTGGATGTAATGGTTATTAAAAAAATATAGAGTCAGGTAATAAAAGCTTTCCAGTACGTTTCAAAGGGAACGATAGAATTTTTTCTTCCTCAACTCGATTTTTTTACACCCTGTACATGTTAAAATAGCAAGCGTGTGTAACCTGTTTCGTTTACTGTATGTGCCGTTGTGATTGTTGCATCATTAGAACTCAAGTTAAGTGTATACATGTATAAATGTTATACAATAATTATATAATATGCAACATGTTTATATAACTTTTTTCTTAATTCGTGTTGTCTTTGAGTGTTTGCAAACGCTTGTGTTTTCATAGTTCTGTTGATAATTAGCTTTTTCATAATTATTTTTAGATCTTAGCTACGTGATTATACAGTGTGTGACATTTCTTTATGTGCTACACATTACATACACCGACAGAATAAAAAAAGGGTCATAGAACACAACCTTGGGAAACTATCAGTTGTTTTGTAAATATAACTATAGTTAGTTAACTGATTGTTTGAGTAATGTCTCGTTCGGAGCGTGTTTTTGTTTACACATGTAAATATTAGTGTAATAGTATGACTGTATATATATATTTATTACGTGTTAATTTAGGTAAATGTGTATGGGTTTTGTCTAAAGGCTTTCTTAGATCCACGTAATATAAAAGTAAATAATAAGTGACGTTCAATCTTCATACAGGAACTGGAAGCACTGCGTATTTCATAATTTTGAATTGCACATATAGATAGATATTCGTACATGTTGATCGAAAGCTAGGAAAATCCAGAGAGGTCTCGACTAAGGTTATGTCTGAACTGTACTTCCATAAATGTATATAATCGTTTGTAATTCAAACTACCGAGGTGGTGGTTATGGCTGCCGGTCGCGTTGAAGACGCATTTGTCTCGATGAGGGAGAGTCGCTTAGGTTGTGAATGAATAATTGGATTGTACCGGTCTGGTCGCAGTATTGCGCTGCCTGGCTAGGCATGGCAGGTACTTAGCCCTGGCCACTTAGGGGCGGTAGCTTAGGCAATGCGAAAAGTCGCGCGCCACGTTCCACAACCCGCAAGCATAGCGCGGGGATCATGTACAGAAACCCTTCAGGGGAAGCCTTTGTCATGCAACTGAATTGAGACTGGTTATTGATGATGATAATATATAATTATTTGTAAAAGAACGCATTTAGATTTTTTTGTATATCCATATACATTTGTCGATGGATAATTTAGCACGCGCTCAGTCTAAATTGGGATTGGATGATTGTGTGTGAGTTGTCCCATGTTATTTCTCTTGTTTTATTTAGCATGATAAAACAGGCAGGTGGCTAGCTGACCGTACGCGGTCACCGTCCTCTATAAACATGTGGAACACACGAGGAGTTGTCGAGTCTAAGTCGTCTCAGAAGTGTACTGCTCTTGACTATAACACAATGTGAACGGGGATAGTCCTCGCATCACGTGATGCTAGGTTTGTATAGAACCAGCATCCCGCATGAGCGTCGCTTAACGTGGGTAGGAGGCACGAGGTTGTCACTGAACGCGTGCGAGCGCGCGCCCACGTGGCAGCACTGTCGCCCGGGTGGCAGCACCGTTGCCTTCCGCCGCCGTCGCTAACGCTGTCGCACGCCGCAGCCGCACGCTGAAGCAGTCGCTGGGGTCGGTGGAGGCTGCGCTGCGCGAGCAGGCGGGCGCGCTGGAGCGCCTGGCGCGCGCCGTGGAGGCGCTGCAGGAGGCGCGGGGCGGCGCGCGCGCGCCCGGCGCGGCCCGCGTGGCGCCCTCCGCCCACTCGTGGGACCTGTTCGGCGGCTTCGTGCTGGCCATGGTGCTGCAGGCGCTCCTCAACTGGCTGTTCTACCACAAGGACTGAGTGTTAATGTAACTATTGTTATTATTATTATTACCTGTAACGCCTTCGGTTTTGTAATTTGGATATGTAGATATCGATCTAGGATAATGTTCGGACGCGTTTGGGACGCCTTGGGACGCGCCGAGACGCGTTGGGACGTGTTGAGACGCGCTGAGACGTGTTGAGTTTTTCTGTCTGTTCGTGTGGCGCTGTGTGTTATGTGCAATTTGGCAACAGAACAATGAAAAATCTCAATGTATAGTAACGTTCGTTCAACGCATACGATGGCTAGTTAGAAAAATGTTGTAAAATTTATTCACAAACATTCAACACACACACACATGCAATATTTTACTTTTTATACACTGTCGATCGATGCAAGTCATAAAACATTTCAAAGTAATATAAATCTATGTTCGCTCGCTTCACAGTTGCAGTTGTAAACGCTTCACTCTCGACGTACAATCATGAGTACAATTGTATTGCTGCTCGACAGCAATTAACATGCGCTTGTATGTAATATTCACATTATTGAAACATAACGCTATGTCCTTTGAGGAATGTGCACGGAATGAACTGTAGAGAAAATGTGTCATAAATGTGCACATAATATGTATATTGAAGACAGTACGTACTAAGAGGAGCAGACGGGAAAACGACATGTGATACTTGCCTCCGTTGTCGCGCTGAGACTAAAGTGTAATAAGAAATTATTGTTTTATTTCATCATTAACATTGAAATGTTGAGCTTCAAGATATGTTTGTGATTAGAGAATATGTATTTATATATATATATATACGTATGAATATATTTTTATAGTATTAATTAATAACTTTTCTGTAATCTTCGTGTTTTTTTTACTTTTTTTTTTCTGTTGGTTTTATTTCTGTATCACCACCACCTGTGTATAAGAACATGAAAAGGGACGTTACTTAAGAATTGTTGGCGGTCGGTGGCGTTCTTGAGGCCTGTGTGTTCGCATGAACATTCCATATGAAATGCCTTAATATTTGTATATATACATGCACAGACATATATGCACATGTACATTTAAAAATGTATATCTTTTATGTACAGCCCTCGTATTCAAATATTATGTCATCGAGTTGTATTGTTTGGCTTCACGAAAAATGTATTTTTGATTAAAAGTGATTGTAATTATTATTTATCAATTGTTTATATGTACTTGCAACATTTATTTAAAAAAAACAGTAAATGTTTGTGTATGAACATTTGTGAAAATTATAATTCCTGTTAAAAGTACAGTACAAAAGTACACTAAAAAATTTACAATTTCTTTGTCATGTTTATTTTTGGGATTTCTTTTGACAACATTTCAAAAAAGATGCTAGCAATGTTATTTTCTAATGATATTGGCTGATTAGACACTAATTCAACACAGCGAGGCCTTAAAACGAAAAAAAAAATATTTATTTGAAATCGACTTGCCATTCTTATTATTATGCCATTATTAGTATTATTCTGAACTAATTTTTTCATTTAAATTTAGTTCTGAAAATGTTCCGTCGAAATATGGATTTTTGCGTGTCTATTTATATAATAAAAATTGCGTTCATGACTAATGTTACGTTGGTGTTTCCATAATGTTTTCGTTGCTGCGGACTGCGCCTACACGTTATTGAGGCCGATTGATGTTTATAACTATAAAAAGTCCCAGTCACGAGAAGTTAGAAATTAAATAAGAAATTCATTAAATGACATAACGGCCACCATTTTGTTTTATCTTTATCTATTTTTCAAATACGTTTTTGTAAATCATCATCATCATCCTATCTCAGTGCAGCGCTGGACATAGGCCTTCCCCAGAGAGTAGCGCCGCGCCCCGTCCTCGGCTTAGCGCATCCAGCTTCTGCCTGTAGTGTGTCGCAGATCGTCACTCCACGTGGTCAGATTTTGTAAATATAATGTAATAATAATTATTACTATTACGATTTTTTTATGGAAACGAGTATGGAAATTATTTCGCTTCGAAACAAACGCCTGCTTTCTCTTTAATTCCAATATATTTTCAAAAAATAAGACAGATTTTATTATACATAATGTGATCTGTGTAAAATACGATATATTTTTTATCATTTTAATTATAGTACGTTATGTAAAAACGTTACGACCACCAGATAGATTATGTTGCTTAATTCCGTATCGTCTCGTGTACTCTATGGTCTCGTGGCTGGGACTGCAATTCAAATATTAAATAGAATTACATTGAATGTTTTTCTTTACTTGTATTATTGTTTGAGCGCGTAGAAGTAATTATTTTCTGATTGATTTTTTACATTTGAACGTGTACCCACCGTTTTATAAAAAAATCGTTGCGGAACACTCTTAATGCTTGTTTTGGATTTGATTCACGACCTTTATAAATTTATATTGTTGTTGTATTGGCCATATATTTTATAACATGTGTACAAAATTCTCGCGGCAAAGCGGTTAAAACATTTCATTCGACAGTTTTTTTTAATTCAAATTTTCTCTACAATATTGTTTTATTAATTAATATTATAGAGATATGAGTGTATTACATAATTGTTTATTTGATTATAATTGTGTATAATAATTATTATTATTGTTGTTTTGAAATATTCCTTTATCACGAAGTAAATGAAAATTTGAATTTGTAATAA
>DWDW01002606.1:0-10060 GCA_018245635.1 Mimoniades versicolor eupheme
ATTTATACAAAAACAAAGTATGATCAATGAAATTAGAATATAACGACGTTAATATTCTATGATTAGATTAAATTATTTAATATAATTTATCTCATTTTATATTCGATACAATTAATATTAGTAAATTCATTTATCTTATGTAATACATAAAAACAATCCGTGTCGTGTGTTCAATGAACGTGAACCGTGTCGAAGCGGTGAAAGAATATATCACCGAACCGGTCTCGACACGGAGACGTCAGGTTGCCGTAACGGGCGACCGAACCCGGCGCTGACTGACCATGGTACAGCGCAGCCTGCATAGACACAGCTAACTGCATTGGCCGTCGATGGTCAACAACATGGAGCCGTGGTGTTTGATACACGCCCAGCATGGAGATTAGGGGCATAGACCCCACAGGGGAGGCTTATGTCTACTGGATTTAAACGTGCTCATGACATATGTATACATAAAATTAAAGTTGATATGTATAAAAAGAAATAGAAGACCAATACCTCTCTTTTTCTATCGTTAACTCGCCTTCCGGATGTTACAAATTAAAATGTTTCTCAGGAATGATCGTCACTTTCCGAGTGTGCGTATGTTTAAACGCTTAACTATTTAGCCACGAAAAAAACTTTTCAATTAATCCTGCGAGACACGCGTCTTACACACAGCGCACAACGATTGGGGGCGATTAACGAAAAAATATCCAAATATTGTAATGACTTGAATGGAACATTTTTAAAATTATTCCATTCATACTATTTTACATTGGGGACATATTTTTGACATATCTTCTACTAATCGTGATCTTAAGAGTTCTAAGTTCTGTACAGAATTGTAAACATTTTGTACAAAAAAACTTTTTTTCAATCTTTTACACATTCCGTTTTGTAACTACTAACAGGTATTTCATAATAACAAACATTACAATTACACCATTTTTTAATGTGACAAGTTTTTCAAGACCAAAGCGGATATGCACTTCTTAGGCAAGTGTGGTACATTCTACGTTACATCTCGTTTACCATCCGCTAATACTGCATTCAACCAAGAGCGTATTGTTGTTAAAACAAAACACTTAACAACACAAAAAAATTTACAATCACATTACATAAGCGAAGTAACAAACTTCAATCTTCTTTCACATCGTATACAGCCGACGGTGGAACAGCTGGCTAACGTCAGCGTAGGCACAAGAAAGGAGCATTCACACGCATAAATTTTCCAGTGCGCTAAGTAATTCAACGCGTAACTAACTACTCATCGAAGCGACTGACGCAACGTGGACGTCCAACTGCGCTCAATTAAAATTCGAAAACAATCTCCGTTCACATTAAATAGAATTATCCACACCCGAAGCACACGGCATACTAAACGCTTCGAATTCATTCAGTCGTTCATTCATTCGCCGCGCTGTATCACACCGCGTGAACAATGATTAATCTTGACCATGAGCACGGTGAAATTTGGATACTTTATTCATTCATTTGTACCATTTTGATCTAAAACGTAACATCACGCCTGTAATCCCCGAAGAGGCAGACAAAGGAGTGTAACAGATTCTCACGTTTCACCAACTGGTGAAACGAAGGTGTGGTGGGAGTGGGAAACTAGTGAAACGTCCCACAATGCAATAGGAGGTGAGTATATTATCAACGTTATGCTTTTTTATCATAATGTTGATAAATCTGTTGCAAAACATAGTACCAATTCCATTACTTCTGCGTGTTGATAGCGATTTCAGGCGACAGAGAAATGATCTCCTATTGGATAAATCTTAGACTTACACACTGTGGCTGTGGCGAACTACTTAATAAGTACTTAACAATATCTTAATTATTGATTTTCTCACAGCATCGGGCGATTCAGGTACACAAAATCTTCATCAACTATATGCACCTACAACTTCCAAACAATCAATCTATTCCTTGAGCCGTCTGGTCCGTCTCGTCAGCGAATTTAAAATATTTAACAATATAAAACTTTAATAACGTATAAGAAATGTTATTTATTTTTTACATATGTATTTAGTATTGATAGCCTTATTCTTCACTTGTGCCACTTTTCACCACCCCGCACAGCATCACGATATAAATCTAGCTTTTTCCTGATGTTGTTTTTCAGTTACGTGATAAAAAATAATAATACATACGAATAATCTACGATTTTGTAATGTGGGACGAAATTGATCTGAAATACAAATAAATGACTTCCAAATATGTAAATACCCTATTGATTTTGGAATTTTGATCGCGAGCAACACAAGGAACATTAAATCAAAAATTTATTCTTGCATTTGAGAAAAAAATACCTCGTGCAATAACGGTGGTGCTTATTTAAACATAATTTCATTAATCATAGACATTGGTAATAACAATAATTGTCTACGGTCGAAGCTCACGGCATACTAAACAGATAGAATCCATTCATTCGCTCGATCATATTTCATTGAATGAGTCGTAATGATTTAATTGGAAGGAAAGGCGGACATGCTCGGAAGGTTCAACCGACAGATTTGAATTCGTAATCGGAATATTTATTACTACGCGAAGTGATTTTATTTAAATTAATAACCACGTCGTGCTTGTAGAGAGTCATGAGTCAATCGGCCCACAGTAACAACTTCGACAGTGCACACAACACTTTCGACCTGATCATGATTCATAATTATGTATCGAGGTGACCGTTGGCAATAGACGAGATACGAACGGATGCACCTACACTCATTTTGGAATCTAAATTTAACATCACGAAAATAGTGTAGTTATGAATCGTACCGAGAGCCCTGTACTCGGCTCGACTGGTAACTGGTAGAACAATGTTAAGTAACTTTAAACATCACGATGTTCATCAATCGACATTAGTCACCCGCTGCAACATAGGCGAGCCGCATAACATACAAGTAACACATACTCGTACATTTGTATAAAAACGTTAATTCTCATTGATATGCAAGACATCTTAACTTGAAATGGTTTACAATGCATAAACGATACACACTCTGGCGGCTTAGTTGTTATGCATTACTTTTTAATTCTCCTATACCTACCATCTACATATATGTATATGCGTGTGCTACCAAAAAAATAATCACTTGCATTTTTTTGGGTCCGCCATTCCGGCCCGGTCTGGTGCACTCATAGCGTCGGTTATTAATGTGGCAAGTATAAAATACCTATGTACATTTATAAAAACAGTAAAAAGTTGAAAAAACTAAAAAACAACAACAACAGTATCACACACGTCTGTTGAGTCGAAGGCGTATTATACAGATGTACGGACGGACAGGCGTCGCGTCGTAACGTGTGTATGTACATATATAACAATGATATATGTAAAGATAATCTAGCCGGTTGTAATATGGCTAGATTCATTTGCGATAGTCAGTTGAACGCTCCAGTTGGGTTGAAGGCCAACATTCGTCCAACGCTTGGTCAGTTTTTATTATAACTTGTTGTACGTATGCTAGGCGAGCCGTTGACCCGCGAGTAGGTATCGCCAAGTGAGAAACGCCCGTGCGAGTTGCTTATGATGTTTTTTCAACAATCCATATCTGTGACATGTCAAAATAATTGTCTCGGTGACAGCGAACGTTCTAGATCATTCTTCCTACCTATAATCTTGTTAAAGTCGATAAAATACAATAATAATAACAATCAATAATAAATATCTTGTCAATGCACTAGTTCATTAGTATCCAGCGCATATTACGCTAACTAGACCGGCTGTTGAACTATAAGTATATGATTATATAGTTACTTATGTAGATAATTTTATTCATATATATTTTTGCAATCAGTATGTAGTTAAATTGCAACTCCAGTTTCACCACACATTGGTTAAAATTAAATTATTCATTAAATGTATAGGTGATGTAACGGATTGCACTTAGTTCTTCGAATAGAACATGAGTTATGGGAAATTTATTGTACTAAGCCCAATTGGTAACGGAAATAAATTACAATTTGTTTGTCCGTACATTGACTCGATACAAGTGATACCCAAAAACAAACGTCTTGTTATACTTGTAATTATTGGCAACGGCCATACCCGCTCCCCTCCTCTGCCTTCCCCTCTAAAATATGGATATTAAACTTAATTACTAGGACATAAGGATTATAATATAAATGTGTCGCCTACAGTTGATTGATTAATTCCCTTTATTTCAGTTGTCAATGTTCTTTTTACGCTGGTTTGTATATATACATACATTGTATATATACATATGTATTTTTGATCTTGATATAATTTGTTATGAATGTATGAGACGGTCCGTTACAACTTTGAATTAACTTACACATATTCACCGCCGCCGGCTCATTAAAGGCAATTGCCGAAAAGATACATATTTAAATAATAAGAGTAGGTACGTTATTAATAATATAAACAAAGCTTAGCTTGTATTACGTGTCGGCAACTTTATTAAGAAAACATTATAACATACATCGATCCGAATCATAAGATAAGAAAACATTATAACATACAGCGATCCGAATTTCTGAAAACTCGATTCGAATCGGCGCATCCCTACCTATTCAAAAATAGTATCTCAAACTAATATCGGACAGCTATCGGACATCTATGGGGTTTTGTCAAGTGTATAACGGAACGCTAAAAGATTATTTTTAGCACAAACTAAGCTGCGCAGCGCCTTTATGATTTTAAAGCTGAGAGTGTCAGGTTAGAACAAAAAAGTGATCTATTAGGTTTCTAATAATTTTGCTAGGAATGAAGATAATTTATTGGCAAACACACATGTCCAAGGCTTGCATTCAAAGTGCATAATTGCGTTTTTAACATCATTCCCGTTCGCACTTGAAGTTTCACGCGGGCTCAGCCGTTACCTGAAAGGAAATATATATTTTTAGCTTTTACTGAGTTGCTTGTTTTTTCTACTTCACCTCTAAATTTAAAGTTTAATATTACATTTACAGTGATTCTTTTACATATATATTTTTTTTCGACTCTTTTTATCGTTCCCCTGTTGGAACATGGGTCTCCACTCAGTATGGGAGGATTAAGGCCATAGTGTGCCACGTCGGCCAAGTGCGGGTTGGCAGACTTCCCACGCCTTAGAGAACATTAATTATATATTAAAAAACCATTTTTATATATTAAGTCAGGCTATAAGGCGGACGGGCCCACCTGAAAAAAAGTGAATCCGGAAATACCTCTGAAATGGTGTCGTCAAATATCAGTTCGACGCGTCAAGAACTACACTGTTCTTCATTGAAATTCAACATATACAAAGATAATTTAACCTGTTCCCGTTCGGTGCTGAATATAGACCATTCCAATACCACACCGTTCTGTTCGATCTTCAGCTCAACGAATCCAACTGTCGCCAGCCACTTTGATTATGTCGCCACTCCACCCGACGGCGCGCACCAGTGTTGTCAAATTGACAGTTTAATATAAATCTGTCATACATAATATATGTAAAGACCCAGTCATTGGCACCTTTTTTTGTAAAAAAATATACGTACCAAATCGAATTAGGATCAAATGGGGTGCGAATGATGAAATAAGAAACGCAGATGGTGCTTAACACCTGGCAACACTAATATATATATGACAACACTGATATATATATATGGCAACACTGATATATATATATAGTAACACTGATATATGTATTCCTTCTGCTGTTTTTGGCTCCTTCGAAAAGTGTACCTCGCGTAATTGCTGTCTCAGTTCTTTAAAATAAATAATTATAATATTATTCAAAAGCTCGTTAAATTATCCAACAGGTTATGGGCCGTCTCATACCTGCAAGAAATATAAATAGTAATTATCGTAAAAAGTAAAAATACAATTTTTCATAATCTCAAAATTGAACTCGTGGTCTGCTCTTCTTTTGTTTCTTTCGCCATTATTTTCAGCTATAAAATATTACGATGACGACAAACAATAGTCTCATGAGCATAGAAAAACTGACTGGTCGTGAAAATTACGCCACATGGAGTTTTGCAGTCAAAGCATTCTTGCAACTGGAAGATCTGTGGGAATGTGTGGCTGTTCCGACCAACAAAGCTGTGGAAGTAAAGAAAGATGTGAAAGCAAAATCAAAATTAATTTTACTACTAGATCCAATTATTTATGTACACATCCAAGAGGCCAACACGGCCAAAGAAGTGTGGGACAATTTGTCACGAGCTTTTGAAGATTCAGGCTTAACAAGAAAAGTGGGCCTGCTTAAAGATTTAATAAATACCACATTAGAAACCAGTTCAAGCATAGAAGACTACGTCAGTAAGATTATGTCTTCAGCACATCGGCTCAGGAACATAGGTTTTAAAGTGGATGAAGAATGGTTGGGGACGCTGATGCTAGCGGGTTTGCCAGATATTTACAAGCCCATGATTATGGCTATTAAGAGTTCCGAAGTAAAAATATGTGCAGATTTAATTAAAACAAAACTTTTACAAGTAAAAAATTGTGACACAACCGCATTTTACTCAAACTTCAAAAATAAGCCAAAAAGTAAATATCAGCAAAATAAAACCAACCAACAGTCAAATTACAATAATAGCACAGAGCAAAATAAATCAAAAGGACCAAGATGTTATCATTGTAACAAATATGGGCACTTAAGCAAAAATTGTTGGCACAAAAATAAAAAAACAAATGATAATGGTTTTATTGCAGATTTTTCAGTGACCACATGTAATGACTCATTAAATTGGTATATTGATTCAGGTGCATCAATGCATATGACCATGCATAAGGAGTGGCTCCAGAACATTACCTCGCCACCTGTCAAAAGTATTCGGATTGCAGACAATAAAGTTCTACAAGTTGAATGTTGTGGTGATGTAACTTTAAGAATACCTTATGCACAACGATCAGTAAATAAAATACAGGTAAAAAATGCAATTTATATACCAGAGTTATCAACAAATCTTTTATCTGTCAGTAAAATGATCAAAAATGGATGCAAAGTACATTTTGATGAAAATAATTGCAATATATTCAATAACAGTGGACAAAAAGTTGCCTATGCCAGGCAGATAAATGATATGTATAAACTAAATGTGATTCATGATGAAGGACATGCCATGCCCGTTGTTACTGAGAATGATACTTATTTATGGCACCAACGCATGGGCCATTTAAACTTTTGTGATTTGGAAAAAATACTGAAGTGTACTACTGGTGTGAAATTGTCTCCATCAAAAGAAAACGTTACTTGCATATGTTGCATTAAAGGAAAGCAGACAAGACAGTCGTTTCCAAATGAAGGCTCCCGGGCAACTGAGTTGCTAGAAGTCATCCACACTGATGTATGTGGACCGATGCAAACTGCAACACTTGGTGGTTCAAGGTATTTCGTAACTTTTATAGATGATTTCTCGCGTAAAGTGCATGTATTTCCAATATAAAAAAATATGAAAGTGAAGTTTTTGAAAAATTTATTGAATTTAAAAACAGAGCAGAAAATCAATTAAATAAAAAAATTAAAATAATCAGGTCTGACAATGGCAAAGAATACATAAACAGAAATTTTGAAAAGTATTTAAATAAATATAGTATACTACATCAAACCAGCAATCCATACACACCTGAACAAAATGGTCTAAGTGAGCGCATGAACAGGACTCTTATTGAAAGATCTAAATGCATGTTACTTAATGCACAATTACAGAACTGTTATTGGGGTGAAGCAGTGGCCACGGCCGTGGTCACATCATCAACCGCTCACCGACGAGAGCACTCTCCTACATTACTCCTGAAGAAGTATGGACTGGTAAGAAACCGGACTTAAGCCATATGAGAGTTTTTGGATGCAAAGCAATGGTGCACATACCAACACAACGCCGCCAGAAGCTAGATACAAAATCATGTGAATTAATTTTTGTTGGATATAGTGAATGTGTTAAGGGCTACCGTTTCATAGATCCCAAAAGCAAACAGGCGATAACCAGTAGAGATGTAGTATTTATAGAATCTACTATAAAAAGGGATATGACAAGTAATATAAAAAATCCAGAAAACTCAGCACCTGAAAATAAAAAAAATATTATTAAAAAAAATAATAAAGCTACGAGAAGCTCAATTCTCTTACCTTCAACTATAGATAAGGATGAACACAATCAAACTGAATCCAATGATGACACTGATGAAGATAAATCTGAAGAATTTAATGAAATTCTCAGCTCACCGTCATCTAATTATTCCGATCCAAATGATGAATCTTTTGTACCTGATGAAGATATTAACATCTCAAATGTTCACATTAATCTACGACCTAGACGTAGGCATAAAATCTATGAAAATGATCCAGCTGAAGATGAAGTTTCATCCAATATTAATAATTCTTTTTTATGTATGAATGGTGAATCAGCAATGAGTATTTTAGACAAAGATCCACAAAGTCTTACAGAAGCACTTCAAAGCGAAAACGCAGACAAGTGGATAGCCGCCATGAAGGACGAGTATAACTCTTTAATTCAAAATAATACTTGGACTTTAGTAGACTTGCCAAAAAATAAAAAAGTAATTCCGTGCAAATGGGTTTACAAAACAAAAATGGATGAAAATGGAAATATTTCAAGATAAAAGGATAAAAGTTGTGAAGGGATACCAACAAAAAAAAGGCATAGACTATCATGAAATTTATGCTCCAGTATGCTCCGGATATGTGATGGGTTTGGCAGTTAAATATAATTTAAAAATACAACAGATGGACGCTGTGATGGTATTCCTGCAAGGCGATATTGAGAAAAAAATCTTCATGACACAACCACCTCATTTTGAAGAAGAAAACAAAGTTTGTCTACTAGAAAAATTCATTTATGGTCTCTAACAGGCAAGCAGGCAATGGAACAAAAAATTAAATGAAATCCTTCTACAAATAGGAATGATACGTTCCAAATTGGATCCATGTATATATTATCGTATATCAAGTGGAGATGATATACTAATAATTATAGTGTATGTTGATGATTTACTGTATTTTTTTAATAATGAAAGAACTGCCACATTAATAAAAAATAAAATGAGTGAAAAATTTCATAGAAAGACTTGGGAGAAGCTAAAATTTGTATAGGATTTAAAATCGTACAGAACCCTACTATAAATGAAATTTACCTGGATAAGTCTGCTTACATAGAAACAATTCTTAACCGTTTTAATATTAATGATTGCAAACCTGCATACACACCATGTGAAGCTAACCAACATCTGAAAAAGGCTGAAGTACCTGAAGAAATCATAAAAAACATACCATATCAAGAATTGATAGGGTGCCTTTTGTACTTGTCACAGGGCACTAGACCAGACATAGTCTATATTGTGAATCAGTTAAGTCGCTTCAACAACAGCCCTACAACACAGCACTGGATAGCAGCTAAAAGAGTACTCAGATATTTAAAGGGAACAAAAAATGTGAAACTCACATTCAAAAGGGACTGTACAAATAATATTGAAGGATATTGCGACGCTGACTGGGCTACCAACATTGAAGACAGAAGATCATATTCTGGATATGTATTTATGTTTCAGGGTGCAGCAATTAGTTGGTACTCTAAAAGACAACCTACCATAGCTTTATCTACCACCGAAGCTGAATACATGTCATTGGCCACAGCTATTCAAGAAGCTTAAACAATTAGAAGAAGATTTTAACCCTTCTCTTTCAGGTACACCAATTATTACGAACAGTGACAATCAAAGTGCCATTAGCATTGCATTACAAGATGGCTACCATGCTCGGAGCAAGCACATTGACATTCGCTACCACTTTGTGAGAGAAAGGATTGCAATGAAACAAGTCTATAGACAATACAAAAGTACACATGATATGCTGGCTGACATTCTGACTAAGGGACTGGCTCGACCAAAGCATCAAATCTTCACCAAGGCAATGGGTCTGCGTTCCAGGGAGGATGATGAAATAAGAAACGCAGATGGTGCTTAACACCTGGCAACACTAATATATATATGACAACACTGATATATGTATATGGATACGCACAGACGCGCTTACGCACAATAACGCACGCACACAAATACAGGCATATATAAGTATGGAAAAGTCAGAAAGCAACTACTCCATACTTATATATACATAGG
>DWDW01002607.1:0-10060 GCA_018245635.1 Mimoniades versicolor eupheme
GTTATAAAAGGATCGTGCGTTTGAAATGTATCTTGAGTTGATTTAGATACAAGTAATCTTGATACTTTAGTACTTTACACACTTTATAGCAGCATGATCGGGCACCAGCGATGTTTTGGTAAAACATCAACGGCTCGCGTGTTTAAATTTGCAAGTTGATAATGTTATCGCGGCGCGCTAAACGAGTACGTTCAATTATCAAGTTTTTCGGCCATTGTGCTATCTATTTGTGCACTGGGGTCATCTATAACTGTATACATAAATAGGTACATTTATATAAATTGTTATTTGGTTAAATAATTATCGAGTCACGCTCCTACCATATCTGTTAATATGGCCAATGCGAAAACTGTTTCTTTGACGTCATGTTTTCTTTTGGATTTTATACCTCCTGATTTTAACATACGGATTTATGTTTATTAACGTTTAATAATAAAAAATTTATGTGTAGCACTTGCCACATTGCTTCCATCATGTTCATTGGTGATTTGATGGTGCTAGTGCAAAAATAGAACATACATAGGGATCATTCAAACCTACATTCTTTTTTTTAATTCTGACCGTTGAGCTCGGGGTCGTGCGTTCAATTACCACCCAGGACAAATATTTGTGGGATAAGTGTTTGGTCTGTGTATATATACAGTTTATTAACCGTCTGATTAGAGCAGATTCTACCTGGTTTAAAATGATTTAGCCAGGTGTGTCTCAAGATGACTATTAAATGTTACGTAATATTAAAATAGCAGTAATAGCAGTAATAAATAGCAGTAATAATAGCAGTAATAAATAGCAGTAATAAATAGCAGTAATAATAGCCTAGTGGTTTGAAAATCGATCTCTCACTCCTGGACATGATTTAAATCCTAGCGCGCACCTCTTAAGTTTGTGCGTTTTATGAGCATTTATGTGTGTTATGTGTGTTTTAATTAAAAAAAAATAGTTTCTAAGGCCTGTGAAATCTGCTACCAACTCGCACCTGGCGAAGCGTGGCAAACTATGGCCTTAACCCTCTCATTCTGAGAGGAGAGCCATGTTTCAACAGTGTAATGATAAATGGTCAAAAGAAATGTGTTGTATCTACTCGACCAGACTGGCTGGATACTACATGCCTACATCCCGTTCAAATAAAGAATAACTACATAGCTACAAAAAGTAGCCCGTATATAGGTAAGTATATGTTTGTTGAAAGATTTCTGTAATAACTTGTTTCTAATGAACTTTTAATTGAGTAACTTTAAGCTTAATTACAAAAGTTTCATTTGGGTAACCTAATATTTATTATTACAGTTTATTTATTAAACTGCGAAAGACGAATTATTAAAGTACATAGCATTCTTTGTAATGCATTTTAACTTCCATCAATAAATTCTATTTTGCATACGTACTCGTAATACTGTATTTATATTGAGCACAGCTCAAAAGTTGACTGGCAGATAACGCAAAGAACATTAAACTCATTTATATTCACAATTTTCAAATGATCGAAGAAACAAACAAGAGAAGAATGAACATTGTGATTTTGGCTTATTTTTTTTCTGAGCGTTTATCGTTCTGTCTATGCTTATTTTTTTTAATAAATGCATGATAGCGTTGCAAAAAAGGTTTGATTTTTTATTAATTATTCAATTAATAAAAAATCAAACCATACAACCATATTCATGCTTCATTAATTTTTTTTTTTGTTATATATCTACATATTGTAAGTTGAAGAACAAACGATAAATAATGAGCTTACAATTAGTTCATAACATTCATTTCATTATGAAAACATGCCTAATTTCCATGAGCACCTTTCGGAAAATTGAAAACAATGTGGTTATGTACTTTTTATTTTTTTTATATAATAAGTGTTGATTAGGTACTGTTAATGAAAATTACTTTTACTTTTATCAATCAAAACTGAAATATGCGCTCTTTATTTCTGTTCGCACGTCAGTTTTTTGTCCGAACTAACCTCCGGGACGGCTTAATCGATTTTGATGGAACTTTCATGGATGAGTAGAGAACTTTTTAAATAGTGATTTAGGTCACAAATATAAAAAGAGCAATGATTATATAACTGAGCAAAGTCCGATCTGATTACTAATTACAAATGCACAATAATTAAATTGAACAAAATATTATTATATTGAGGAAACATTGTCAAATCACTCTGTAGATATCGGAATGCCTTTGTAAGATTTACAATTCGAGTACGAGCTTAGTGTCTATGCTATATTATCTTGCTTTCTTGTGTCAACATGTCACGTACAGAATGACGTGTGTGTCACGTGGTTTACAAATCTCTATCATCCTATTCGCACTTATTTTAAGGCAAAACATATGGCTCGAAGTCTGCCTATGTGCCCAGTGTATAGCAATAGGCTCACCCCTATTCCATAGTGGGACGTAAGCGTAACTGGTGAAACGTGAGAGTGTTCTACACTCCTCTGCCTACCTCTTCGGGGATTATACGCGTCATGTTACGTACGTACGATCTTACGATCTTAAAAAATATCCAATATGTACAGAGGTTTCTGTGGTTAAGTTATTAATAGATGTAATTATTATAACAAACAAAAATAGCTAAAAATTAACAACTCGTATTGAAAGCTATTTACATTAATTAAAATGTACATGTTATATGCAACATAAATGACATACATTACGATTTAAATAAGTTACGTATTTTAAACATTTTGAACATGTGAATTTTAAACACAGATCCACGTACTGTCTTCAACATATACTTATGGAACTTTCTGGTAACCGAGTTATTCTTTGCAGGTAGCTTCCACCACACCGTGGGTCTCGGTCTGCTGGAAGGCCTCCGCGACAAGTACGGCGACCTGGTGCGCCTCGCCAAGGCCTCTCGCAAGCGTCCTGTGCTCTACGTCTTCGACCCTGAGATGATGCGAGAGGTGCGATTTGAGATCTAATAATTGCAACTAAACTAAATGTTTTTATTTCTTCACGCCACATACATCGTAGCAGCTGCTTTCTGTAAAAGACTTGCTTACTGCGTTAAGACTACGTTTACAAGCAAGACTACGAGAAGCAAATTTTGATCCTAATTCCTAAGTCTCAGGGAACAATTCAAGAGATCAACCCATTTGTTACCATAACGTCATAATCACATCATCACGCCAAGTCCTTTACGGGATAGACAGAGAGCTAAAAGTGCCAAATATCTCGACCTTTACAAATCTAACGTTTTTATTCTTCATTCGTCACAACTGTTTAAACTCCCGGGCAACCATCTCCTGGCCTATAAGCCTTCACTTATATACATGTGTACCAATGCGTACAACAGTAGCATACATAACTATATTACAGTCCCTCGTATACTAAATGCAAAATACTAAACCCGAGTTTGATACATAACGGCAGATAAGAGGGTTACGTCGGATGAAAACAAAAAAGCTTCCCTCAACACTGACTGATGAATATTATGTAAATTTATCATTATGAAAACAATCTGTTTTGTCTTGATCTAATCTATAACTAAATTGGTTTATTATAACGAATATTCTACTGCGAGATTACTAGAAGCATCTCTTAAATAACTCGGCTAATGGAAACAAAAGAAGTATAGCGAAAGTGTTGCCATAATCTCATCGTTATTCGAGCAACGTTTTCTTGTGGGCGCGACTAACTTACTGTAATTTAGTTGATATGAAGCGATCGAGTCCGAATTGTGCCTTTGGGAACTTACTGTACTTAGGACTGCTGTTACGGATCTCAAAAGGATGTCATGTTCCAATTCCTATTAAGGACGGATGGTTGGAATGTCATATAAAATTAAATCGTAACGTCTCGCCTGTAATTTCGAAGAGCTAGGCAGAAAGTGAAGTACACTCCCACGTTTCACCACTATGGAATAGGTGGTGAGCCTATTGCCATACACCGGGCACATAGCCAGACTCCGAGCCACTAGTTTTGGTAACATGTTTTGTCTTACAACATGCGTAAGTGAGATGGTAGAGATTTGTAGACTACAGTACACACACGTGATTTTGTCATGACACATTGACTCAAAAAAGTAAAATAATATATTCTAGACATATCTAAGCCTATACTTGAATTGTAATTCTACAAATTGCGTATCTATTTCTAGAATGTATAAAGTTATTTAAAAACAGTTTTCTCAACATAATAATACGAGTACAATCTTCAATCTTCATCTTATGTTGATCATTGTGTATTTTTAGTAAGTAATCAGATCAGCCTTTTTTAATACCCATGGATAAATACAAGTTTGATCTGTTATATTCGTATTCGTCGAAATATCACTAAACGCTGAACAGTACATTGCCCGCCATTTTTAAATTACCTACACGTATCCGTAATAAAAATTAAATATACAATTCACGGGCAACGTTTTGATAAATAATTTGTATATACACACCGAATAGTTACAGACCAATTAATAACAGACAGTTTATACATACAAGGTCACAGTTAATTACCTACGTATTGTAATATATTCCTGTTCAGCCATAATTAAAAAAATTGACGCACTGATCGTAACTTATGCGCACGTGTAAAAAATTAAACACGATAAAGGCAACATTTTAGAAAATAATAAAATAGATAGATTATATGCATATATAAACATGTTTATATTGTTTTATTCATTCATATAACCTCAACAATCATTATTATTACAAGTTAGCATTCTCCTACATATCACAAGAAATGAACGAAAAAAAACTCGCCGTCCGAGTTACGAATTTCAACTGCTCGCAACATACCCACACTTTCAAATTTTATCGACAATTAGATTTAATTAGAAAGTCACACTCTCTAGCGACGTTTTAAAATTCGCAATGTATTTTGGTTCAGTTATTAGCGATCTACTGGATACATTTCACGTGTGTTTTTGACTAATTAATGCATCATAATTGTATGTAACTAGGTCTCATCATGATAACTAGCTCTAGATTATCTTTATTTCAGCTTAAATGTTAGCTGTTTAAAATTTTTCTATAACACGTGTTCGAAAATTTGAGACTTGTGTAATGACGTCACAACGCCGAAGTAGAGTGAAAAAATTTTAATATATTTTTTATTAGACTCTGCTGCCTCACTGCTCGAGTGGTTGCAAGCGCGACTGCTGTTCGAGAGGTTTTTGGGTTCAAACTCCAGGTCGGATACCATCGGATTTGTCTAACATAGATTTTGTAGTGGAAATTTCTAGTAGCGACACGGAGTAGGATTTGTACCCGGTGTATGGCAATAGGGACAAAACCTGTTCCATAGTGGGACGTAAAAGGAAACGTAATTATTAGGATTAGTTTAACTTCATGTTAATAGTATTCAAACGTTATTTAATCTACGAAAAAGCTATGCATATTTAGTAAGTCTCAAGCTGTCGCTTAGGAATTTTACGCATCTTTTTTGCACAAGTGTATGTTTACAACATTGTATGCAAAATTGTATTATGTATGAAAACAATAACTTGGCGTTGTTTTTAAACGGCGGCCGCTTGCGTAACAAGATGACTCATTGTTATTAATATACGAACACCATGAAAATAACACATTTACCTCAACAATTAATATATTTGCAACTGCAGCAAATTATTGACACACTGTTAATTGAAACTTTATTGGCATTAATTAATTGCAAAACAATAAAAATAATAATTGTATTGAGGAAATTCATATGTGTTCTACTCGTAGGTTTTATTTTTAAAAGCAACGTTCATTTTTTAATTCATAAAATTTTTATTCGACGGAATACGATGTATATTTCATATTATGAATGCACATATGTATGCATTTATTTTTCACCATTTTTGTATTCTAAGTGCTACAATCTGTCTATTCGCCTTTCTTACTGTCATTAAAAAAATATAATCATAATTATATTAAGTCACAATCAATGAAGGATTTAAATTTGTACAATAAAATATTTTATACACAAAAAATTTTACTCATACACTGAGGTAGTATTTATGTAGGTAAAACTATAACGGACAACGACCTTTGTCGAAGTTCGAAATTTGCCGCAGTCTTCAATATATTGATCGTAGAATCAAATAACTCGTGGTCCGTCGCTCCAGTTCTGCGGTGTGAGAGACGTGAATTAACTCAACAAAGGGGTTTATTAGCTGAAGGAAAACGTGTAGTTTTTCAATTGAGCCAATTGGCTGGACCAGCTGCTCGTCCTATTTATCGCTACATCAGCGTATAAACTCGATATTACATGTGGTATTACAGATTGAAACGAAGAGGATTTTAGAATATTTTCATTTACATATTAGTTTTTTCAAGTAATTTTCGTTGTACCCGAAATCGTTCACGTCGTTTTTTTAATTTGACAGCTTAGGTTGTGGCCAGTGTTGATATTATAGCATAGCTTAGTACCTAATCAATGTACCTAATAAATATAGACATGCACATTAAAAACATTTTAACGTAAAAAAATAACATCACGCCTATAATCCCCGAAGAGATACGCAGAGGAGTGCAGTACACTTCCAGGTTTTCCTCAATTATATTTTAAACAAAATAAAAAAAACAATGAATGGAATGACCATGACTCTTTATAAAAAAAACAAAATTTCATAACAAGCAATCACCATGTTAAATATTAAGCATGTAATCATTAAGCTGTATATATTTATATACTGTACATTGGGATGAAGGTATCAAGAATCTATCTTATACCGATCAAACATAGAACCAATAATCTATTATCAACCATTCCATAGTTGGCATTTCTGTCACACATCGACTCTATGGTGATCCATCATGTCCACCTATGGTATATATTTTACCAATATAATAAATAATATTTTTTCAATAATAATCGTGCCATTTCTGTTAAAACTCAGCGCTATGGTTACGCGTTTATCATTTCGTAATGACGTAATAAAAGGTCATGCTTTGGTTGTAAATCAATGGAATAAGCTTGATAATGGCTCGCTTATCGTTCGGTTTATATCGCATTACAACGTACACAGTTTTATAGTGCGTTAAACTCATATCTGTTGCCGTATTGCTATGGATAATAAAATATTATTGTATATTTATCGCCACATTAAAATTCCCTCCTAGAAATGGTGTGGCGAGACTATCTGTAAAGATTGAGTCGCAAGATAGTGTCATGTGTATCTTACAAGCAAAGGCTCCAGAAGTTGCAGGCTGAATACTGACTAAAAAAATTCCAATATCTCTGTCAAAAGATTTAGACTTAGTCTTGTAACTTGTAATTGCATTGTAAATACAGCTCAAAAGTTCAAAAAACGCAGTCCTTTTCATTACACGATATAATTGAACGTTAAAATACTACAAAGAATAAAATTAAAACAATAGCAAACTATGAAATGTTTGTATAAAAATATGTATAGGATGAATAAATCTCGTGGTCCGCGACGCGTGAAGGAGGTTCAGGGTCAATGCACACCATCGTGATGTCTCGATCTGTTGACGCTTTGACCGAATATTCTCGAACAATACCGAATGTACAATACCTATAGAAGACGGTTTTACCCGTGGACATGATTGCTATCATAAAAAATAAAGATTGTTTAAACTAATTAAACTCACCCGTACATCATTAGTGTTGTGAAACAACACACACTTTATGTCGATTTGATTTCTTTTCTGAGTGAATTCTGTCGGACTGACAAATACATATTTTCGGCCAAAAATGTAAGTACATATTTGTCACATTTTCATTGTAATTTTTTGTGAATACATGCTGAATACACATGATTATATGTACTTTGTAAGACAGTAGTTAATATTGTTCACCAAGCAATTTTCAGTAATATTGAACAGTGTAAGCCAATATGTGGACATCGAAGTGTATTTGTACCTATGGATTGTCTTGATCTTTGTTGATTTATGATTGTTATGATCTTGTTGACCTTTGTTGACCTCTGTTGACCTTGTTGTGGGAAAACATGGAAAGCATTAGTTTTAAAAAAAATTAAATAAAAAACGAAGCATGTACAATGACGAAAAATAAAAGAAACATTGAAGAAATAAAAGAAAATAAAAGTAAGAACGTGCCAAAGAAGATAAGAGTAACCTCCGAAGTGTTATCAAAGGCTGGCTCTAGCCAGACAATAATCTTTAGTTTCTGAACTGCGTTAAAGTTGTCCTATTGCAAACCCTTCATATAGAATATTAGTAATTTGTAAATTGAGAAACAATTGGATATTAGTTCAGAAACTAAAGTGGAATATGATATCACTGCATTGTGTAAAATTTAATAACAATAAATGAATAATTAGTAGTATAAAACCTATAATATTAAGCATTTTATAAATAACAGAATAGTTTTAAAACATAAAAAAATCGTAACATCACGTCTGATATCTCCAAAGAGGTAGGCAGAGGAGTATAATACACTCCCACGTTTCATCAGTTACGTTTACGTTCCACTATGGAATAAGTGGTAAGCCTATTGCCGTACACCGGGCACATATTCATACTTTTGGAACTGTCTAGAAAAGTTAAATGCAAATATCAAATGAAGCTTAGAAAGATTGGATGACAGTGTGAGCCGACCTTTAATTGGCAATCCTCTGACGTAAATTGGTCAATTTTCTTATCAATTTACGAATATTATATTCATTCTCAACCTTTGAAGTCCATAGAATATTTTAGTGCATTCAAACGAAACGCAAAAGTTTGTTGACATTGTCGCTTGAACTTTCTGTCAAGAACGTTCTGTCTGTCAATTAATTTCCGTTCTAATAATAATTTAACAGCAAGAATAATAATCAGCATCCATTATCAATTACTAATAAGCCATCGCGTAATGGATGGTTTGTAAAATAAACAGGACTAAACATTTTCAGTTTTAAATTGAATCCAATGTTGTAAAAGATGTAATCCAAGGAATCTAAGTCATTTGGATCGCATTTAAGAAATTGCGCTATACTTATCTATGGAATATTTTTTTTTATAATGTCACGCTAAGCTTCTTAACAGAGAGAAAACAGATCATGAGAGATTCATAACAGTTCAAATACGCCTACAAAACATAAGAGTCGTGTATTACCAATATGCAGGTCGGGTAATACTACACTCCCAACACCGCGTGCGCGACAACTTTATACATGCATGCTAAATATAAGCATTCCTTTTTAATGTAAATAAAGTTAAATTGATATTAATGATTTCTTAGAGTATATTATAAAATCTGATAATAGCGTTTTGTCTACTGTAAAATGGCGGCGCTGTGACGTCACCACGCAGGGCTCGCCGCGCACGGGTCGCAGTTGCAAACATCAACGAATTTGTAGCGTGCGAGGACAAGGGCCCAGGTTATGGACGTCGTTGGTATTATAGAGTATCAAGGATATTATGTAGAGAGTAGGTAGTGAAGAGAGTACGTAGTTTTTCATACATCGCTTTTTGTGTTTAATTCATTCTGATGTTTGTTAAAATGTCAAAGAATATTTCGTACTTAATACATATATAGGTACCCCAAAAATGAGTACCTAATCACAGTAGCTGCTTTCTACCTTAACCGTAAGAAACCTGCCTTGATGATATAATAATAATAATATTAAAAAAAACTTTGGTCAAGTCCAATAAATCATATAATTTTGTCACTATCCAAACTTCGAATGTCAATAAACTCCACATACTTGGGGAGAATAATTCGAACTTAAGATACTGGCAACCCTGAGGTATTGCATTCTGTTTTCAAACGCTAATATTGTATTCGCTAAAGTGACATGTACACACGCGACTGTCTGTCAAGTGTCTGTTCATGTACACAGCTAAATATTTTAAATTTTAAATACGACATGTTGATGCTTATATCGTTTACTTTCTCAGCGACATAGATTATATATGTAAATAAACATCTAAGTATACAAAGCTACATACAATATACATATTTTTTTGTTTTATATACTTAAATAAAATCCTGTAGATTTGATTATATTGACTAAGTACATCTTTGACATTATCTCAATGTATCAACTTGCCGAACAAAATGTGTTCTTGGCTAGGTTTTTTATATTTTGGGTCATGTGTATATCAAATTTGCAAATTAATTCACGTAGCCACTTAAGTAATGAATTATTCTTATTCCTTACTAAAACCTACAC
>DWDW01002608.1:0-10056 GCA_018245635.1 Mimoniades versicolor eupheme
CTTCGGGCACCATTGAATTTTTCTATATTTCTTATATTTTCTAGTAGTGGCTCGGAGTCTGGATATGTGCCCGGTGTACGGCAATAGGCTTACCATCTATTCCATAGTGGGACTTAAACGTAACTGGTGAAACGTGGTAGTGTACGATATTCCTCTGTTTACCTCTTCGGGGATTACAGGCGTGATGTTACGTTATTGCCTTTCACAATATTTTGCAAATAATCGGTGTTGGTCAACAGGGGCAGTCAGCAACACTGGAGAGCATCCGTACGTCCCTGTCAGTTAAGTTCCCCTCCATGCAGACGCCCTCGCAGGAGGTCGTGTACGACACTCTGGCTCAGCTGATGCAGGAACGGAAGATATACCAGACCTCCAGGGGATTCTTCATTGTCACACCTGAGTGAGTATTTCGATGTGGAAACTTAAACTGTACAAAATCTAGTAATATTGCCAAACGAAAAAACGTTATATGCTTACATAATAATGACGTTAAATTATCACAATAACAAAATAGATGTCAATCACTTGAACGCATAAGACGTTTGGATATAAATTAAACTATCAACTGAAACGTTTGTTGTAATACAGAATTAAACTTCATTCTTATGTCGCCCATTCAAGTCGAGCGAATTAGAATTGTCTCCCTTAGTAAGTTATTTGACAATAAAGATCGAAATTAAATTCACTTCGGCGACGATTTTAACAATTTTATTATTGTATTCATATATGTTAACTGAGAGATTAATATTCCCTACCATTAGATGTTTTATAGCAAGAATTTCATGCAATTATAAAAATACCATTCCTTTTAGTTACATACGCTACTTTCATTTAGGTATGTGTAACGTGTTTAAAAACCTCATTAAATTTCATTACGTGAATTGTAAGACGTTACAATTACGTGATAAAAGTTTTGCAATGAAACCTGTGCACATGAAACTCATCGATCAATATTATTACGTTAGTTTGCATTGAAATGCAGAAACACGAAAAAGTACATAATGGTAACGAAGTAATAAATATGTACTGAATAAGAAATTCTGCGTGAGCGCTTTTTCAGAGCGACCGACGCGACGCATCAGCTCGCGGGCCTGCGTATATTTACGTTGCATTCAAAAAGTCTGAGAAACAAGCTCCATCGCACATCGCCACCTCAATATTTATTAAGGGCCGCTGTACACAGTCATACATTCACTCGTTTTATGTCAAACATTGTTTTTAATTTAACTTGCTCACTAATCATTATACCCGTAAACAATAAGAATATGAAATGTAACAATTATCATCATCAGGGTGTGTAAGTCCACTGTTGGGTTAAGGCCGCTTCAAAGGGGATTTGCCCTGAAACCCAATACTGACCATGCGAGCTGGGTATCAGAGAACATGTTTTCGCGCCAATTACGCTGCTGCCCAACGGCGGTTTGGACATTAAGCCGTGAATAGATAGGCTGAAAAAGAATGTTAGAAGTGTTTGTACAATTTCACTGTTGTATCATTATGAGTCGGTTTCCAATTTAAAATATAACTAAATGATCGATTTGTTTATATGTAAATTACATTTAGCCCTTGTTTAGTAAATTCTTTTACATCATTATTATCATGTACAACAAATAGATACTCGTACTAAATGAATGTTTACACACATGTGTAAAAAAACCTTAAATCTTAAGATTCGATGTACCTTACTGTTTTCTGATGCACCCCGTTGTGGACACCTTGTACAAATTTGTATGCATTTAGCGTTTTGATGCGCTCAAGTCGGTTTTGACGCCAAACTTGACATTGGTTTCTTGCGAAATTCTTGCTTATGCGCGGCGCGGTTTCGTACGAGAGAAGTTTCTCGAAATCGACAATTTCTCAGTATGACAAAATAACCTAATACCTCTTATAATTAATAAATTACCATATTGTTTAAAGTTCTACAAATATCCTATATTATTATGGTAATGGTTTAGTATGGTTACCATAATAATATAGGACATCGTCAAACCGGGTCTTGTAGGGGGTAGACAGGAAGCACAAACTATCCTACATTTTTAATAAACTGCCCTTAACACTTCGAAACTCTTTTACTTCAATGATGGTTACATTATTCCATTACAAGAACCAATGTTAAAAGTTTTGTAATTTCCCATATTTAATAAAAACGTACGTAGCATGCAACAATGATTAAGTTATTTCTGGTTATATGTGTGGGTACATCACACATAAAACCAGAAATAAGGGAGAAACTGTACCTACGAGTATCACACGTTTCCAATTCACTCGCGCGAATTACATTTAGGTGTGAATAAACAACAGGATTAACCTTTTGCTTGAGATTGTTGCGAACGATAAACGCTTTAGCGACAACGAATTCGGTGTGTTAACATCGTCGGGCTCGCAATAATTGGTATGTAGGAGTAACATTTAAATTGTGCCTTGTTTAGTTAAATTACACATACCAGTATGGTGTTCTTTAACACTGGAGATAAACAAGTATTCGAGTATTCCTACAATTTGAGATATCTGTATGACTTTATAACAATATGCACCTTGTGGGACTAAATTATACGTCCTGTATGATGTATGTGAGACTGTGGAGAAATAAGCAAGCTTTCGAGTATTCGCATTCATTTAAATATCCCTTTATTTTACTCAATCCTAATAATGTTTGTTTATGCAACACTTCAAACCATCATTTTCGCAGTAGATAATGGTTAATTATTTAATATTATTGCATTCAAAATTGTAATGCTGCTTATTAAAATTTACGAAGAATTATGTCATAAAATTCCAAATATGTATAACGTACAAAATGTAAGAAGAACTCAATATGTTATGGCTTTGATTTAAATTTTAAACGTAACCGCAATTATGTGGCAACCGATCACGAATTGATTCAAGTAAGCGAACGCCTTTATGACTCCCACTGAGGAGAATGTATGAAAAATTACATTTCGATCTATAGGAAGGACGTTCGTGAATAGTTTTGCGTATTACATATTTTGTATTGCTTCGTTAATCCACTATTGATGTATAGTTTAACCTCGGTCATTATATGTAGTAAATCAAAATGTAAGATGCAATATACTTTTTTTTTCCTTACAATCTATTTAAACCAATTTATTTGCTGCCTAGTTATGTTTGTGTAATCATGAAGATTAAGTTTTTTAACCTTTAAATATTGGCAAACATATTTTTTTTACATCGGTGTCTTGTTAATACCTGGCTGGTTATTGCAAGATTTTTTTTTAGTTGTGCTTATTATTGTAATTCATGGCAGCGATTTTCAATAAGAAATAAACTTATGTTGGAAGCTTAATAAGTTTAAAGCAGTTGAGAACAATCGACAGACTATTTCACCATTAAATCGCATTTTTGCCGTATAAGTATTTTTGTACAAAATGATGATGTAGAAACCAGATCACAATTGCAGAAGAGACCCACGATCAAAACTGGAAAATAGAAAAGTTACAAAATGTCTTGTTTATTTCGCAAGAAAATTTTTGGTTGTACTTTAATGGTAGAGTACTATTGTTGTGACAATATCATCATCCAAGGCCTCTAATGGAGTCGGCAGAGACCACTATGTACAAAATATCTCTATCCTTACAAGTTTGATGTGCTTCTTCAATATTCATTACTGATACACCAGTTTCAAAAAATGCTGACACTGCTATCTTCCAGTACCTGACCTGTTTGGTCAACATATGTACGAGTAGGTGAATTCTGGTCTATCTCGGTACTTGCATCAATCGAATTGTACGTACGTTTTGTCTTTTTGTCAATTAAAGTAGAAGTAATAATCAGCAAAGGCATATGGTCAGCGTTGCTCAAAGTTATTTTTAACCATCTTACATTAGTCAATCGGACTTTGGCAGCCTAGCACCTTAGTTTATGATCGTTCAAGGTGAAGTTTCCTAACTGGCGATCACTTAATGAAGCCTATTGACTCGGTGTTTTGTTTCTTTTGTAATAAATTAGCACCGTTTGCGCACATCGTGCCGTACTCTTGAGTGATATGTAAATTTTACGTAATTTGACATAATAGTGCTAAAACATGTTGTGAGCTTTGTGTTTGGCGTGTTGACGTAATGTACATTTTTAGGTATGCCTCAAAAATTATTGTTATTTAAGAATTTAGGTTTAAAAACTAACTGTTTTCTTTATTTCTGTAGTTATTAACAGTAACTGTTGAGTCGCGGGTTTTGGGTTAAATAAATATCTCGGGACATCTCCACACACGGCCATCTGATCCCAAACTAGGCGTCGAGAGAGCTTGTGGTATGGTAACCAGATTGCTGATAAACTACATATGTATATACATGTAAATACATATGTATATACGTAAATAGATATACATATTTTTAAATTATTTGCCACACCCAGACATAGAACAAATACTTGTGCTCACCACACAAATATTTATTCTGGGTGGGAATCGAACCCACGACCCCCGGCGCAACAGTCAGGTTCACTAACCACTGCACCAATGGACCTGTTGGGTTCGATTCATATTCAGAATATATGTTTATGTGATGAGTAGGCATATTTTGTTCACTATCTGAATATATGTCTTTGTAACATCATCTCTATGTAAGAAGTCTTACCATAATACCTTCCATCCAGTGTGGGATCAAGAAAAGACCCAAAAAAAATCTCTGTTACTCACTAGAAATAAAAACCCCATAGTGTTACAGTGAGTGACAGGCGACGGACGAGTAGCATGGCGGACTTGAAACGTAAGAGGTCACAATCCGGTTTGGGAGATGGGATACTATTCAATTGAATTTAAACTTTATCTCTGACAACATAAAGTGTATAAGAAATTGCAGAGTACTCCAAACGCAGGTGACATGAGTGTTACGTGAACTTGAAAGTGCAAAAAGCGATCCATCGCTTGAAATAAGACTTTTTGTTTAATCAAAGCGTCGAAGTTGTTTGAAATATTGTAGCAATGGACTGCTTATAGAACATCGTGGTATTATTAAAATGTAATTATTATTAATCATCATAATTTGGCAGACGTGTGTTAAGGTCGTCACAAAGGTAATTATGTGTTATAATAGCGAGGCATATTACGATTTATTACAACATATTTTATAGTAACGCTCGTATAACGGCATACGTAGCTACAACCCTTCTTATAATATATGTATAACATTGCGATTGTAAATCTGTCCTGATGTCTTTTCTTCTTGCCTAGACCACTAAACAGATTTGGATACAATTTTGTACAAAGATAGTTTGAGACTCGAGAAAAAACATAGGATAGTTTTATCCAAGAAATCCCACGGGAACGGGAGATATAACGATTATTGATGAAAAATCTTGCCTGCTGGTAGATTTACTCGCGTACGCCGCCAATTATACGCCACCAAAAAATATTAACCTCCGCGAGCCAGCACTCCATGAGATGCTCCCCTCGGCCCTCCCCCTACCTCGTCTGTTCATCACTTGATTTCTTTAATTTTCTTTGTGGAGCAACATATATGAGTGGGCTACTTTTTATCCTATAATTTAAATCATACGAGGGCGTGCGAATAAAAACTTTTGCAAGGCAGTTCTACGAGTACCTACTCATTGTTTTAATATTTAAGTCATCACCAATCGTTTTGCCAAAAGACTCGCCGAGTTTCAGCCGCCGGAACAGGCCGGATTTCATGGATGATGTGGCACCATAGACAAAAGATGGATGCAGCAAGCCGAGGACAGGGCGCAATGGCGCTCTTAGAGGGAGGCCTATGTCCAGCTCCGGACTAAGATAGGATGATGATGATGAATCATTAAATGTACAGTGTCAGACTTAAAAAAGGTAGATTTCAATAATTTGTACGATGTATGTACTAATCAGTAAGTTAATACTTAATTTAATTCGCCGAACGACGCACGACAATTCACGAACACTCGAGTTTCGGCGCGGCCGAAGGTTTCGGCCATTTGTGGCCGAAACCGAAACTAAGGCCGAAATTAGATTTCGTGGCCGAAAGTGGCCGAAACTGAAACCGAACTTTCGGTCGGTCACTAGTTTTTATGGTTGCCTGTTAATGTTTATTTAATGAACTTTAACATCACATTTAAATTGATGCGGTACGCAGTTCGCCAGATCTGCTAGTAGGTATATGTATATCATTGTCTAACTTCTTTAAAATATGTGAACAGATTTAGCAACACGTATCTCCTTATAGCAGGACATTATTGCACAGATAATGACTGCGAAGATATTATATATTATAGTACAGCATTTACAGTAATACATATTACAGCACAGTAGGTATATGTATTAATATTTATTGCTGCTTCATCTGTGACGACCTTTACTTGGATGGAAGTATAAAAAATGTGGAAAGCTCTGTGATTCCAAATAAAAAAGGTCGAATATATTAATGACGATTTGATTTCGAAGGATGTCAATGAACTTAAAATGGAATACAAAATAATATTTAAAAAGAAATCCTATTGGCTGAATTTGCTAATTAAAATTTCCATTAACGTCTTTGTTCTTGAACCGGATAATTTTACGTTACGTTTATTTCTTTAATAATTTTTATATGGCTGTATTTTCTGTTTCGCAGTTTGTTGATATTTCCCTTGCAGTACCTGTACTATTCAAAATTGCCATTACATTCTTAAGTTAGCGTTTGGCGTTAACGATTACGGAAAAGTATTTTGTCTAAGCTCACTGACGTGCTTCCTTTGCATTCAGATATTGGTTCATGAGTTAGAAGTCTCAGAAATCGGCGTACGTGTACGCAAAGAGTGATGAATGTAGAATTGTGTAATAACATTAAATTTTTTTTTGTACAATTGTTTCGGTTGTACAATTGTTTCGGTTGTACAATTGTTTCGGTTGTACAATTGTTTCGGTTGTACAATTGCTTTGGTTGTACAATTGTTTCGGTTGTACAATTGTTTCGGTTGTACAATTGTTTCGGTTGTACAATTGCTTTGGTTGTACAATTGTTTCGGTTGTACAATTTTATCGGTAGTACAATTGTTTCGGTTGTACAATTGTTTCGGTTGTACAATAGTTTCGGTTACACAAATGTTTTGGTTGTACAATTGTTTTGTTTTATCTCGCAGACGGCGGCGCTCGCGCTCTCGTTCCTCATCCCGTCACCACGGCGTCGACGACGACTGCTCACCTCGCACCATCCTCATGTCAGACCAGGAGGCGCTTCACCAGCTGTACGGCGAGATCACCACTGTGAGAGACGGTGCTGTAACACATCAGTGCGTCCAGACCAACTTGGCTGATGTTATATGTGGAGGTCAGTAATACAGTTTTTTCCTTAACAGACGTAACAACACGTGCAGATCTATAAACATTTATATGATCTTTGCACTTAGTTATATCAAATCAAAATTTTATTTCATTCAGGGGAAGGTGTAAATGTACATCTCCGATACAGATGTTGTACGTCTAAGAGGGAACTAAAAATAATATTTTAGTACCGCTAAAAAGTATGTACTACTTTTAGAACACAAATTAATAATTTTGAAAAGAGTTATGCAACACACAGTTTCAACAGCTATAAGAGGAATACGCATTGCGGACTTTCAGAAACCTCAGTGTATTTGTTTCTCTTTCATGTGTTAACAATAGCACGGGCTTCGTTTTCTCATGACAAAAAAAAACTTTCCTGCATTTCTTTTTTAACCACAACCTAAACTAGGATATTCTTTGCTATTTACTTCAACAAGGGAAAAATTTTGTAATCCCAAAACGACATAAAATATTTCTCCTATCAATATACCTAGATTGCGCACCGTTATATCGATGTAATGTTCTAGAGTTCTAGACGACTGACTTCTGATGTTACATAATTTTTAGTGGCCATCAACATTTTTTGAACAACTTTTCTGATGCATTCACATTCATACACTACTTACTAGGGCACGTCAAGTTAATGTGTTTTGCGAAGTGCAAAAAGCATTTGGCATATTTACAAAGTCCTATAAACATCTTGAACGAATAGAAAAATCGTTCGGAAAGGTCGAGTTCCTATGCGGATAACGGCTATATTCGCTCGTAATCAGATTTTGCAATGTAGTATGGAATGTGGGCCAGGCCTGCAGTGCCCTGATTCGCTGTCGCATCGATAATAAACCACGAATCTGCGCATTTTATTAACCAGACCAACTTAAAAGGCATGTTTGCGATAAATTATAAGAGTTTGTATTTTCGAAAATTGCTACAGTTGGGAAAAATTAAAGCCTTTTCTTGTCTTATTTCAGTGATACCGAATTTCAAAAGTTACAGTTTTTTCGCTGAGCACCATTTTATGCTCATTTTTCGGTCCTCAAGATTTAATATAGCATTATTTTAGTTTCTCCTTACCTTTTGCCATTTATGTAACATTATCAATACTAAATGAGTTTTGTGTTACCTAACTACTACAACATTATTAATATTAAGTGAGTTCTATGGATCTCCTAACTTAATTTCCACGGTATATTGACGCGGTAAAGATAAATTGTTCATTCAGAAATCATCCATTGATGCCGTTAGCTTTTATTTTCCTATTTCCGTGTTATTGAAGTTTTTACGGACAATTTGCTACAAGTAAACAATTTCATATTCTAAGTAAACTTAATATAGTCGTAGGTAGGTATATCAGAGTATTAGCATTGTCTTATTATGGAAACTGAACTAGAATTTAGTTTACTTCTTGTTAGTCTTATTCGTAACGTTTTATTACTTAATACAAGTTTCTAAGAAAAAAACTGAAGATTGAAAATTTTCAGCAGTGTAGCCATGTAAACAAAATTATCTTTAACGTCATTATGTGTTCCTGCGTTCTTATTTAATAGCATGCCCAGTAATCCATACAAACTAGAGGGTTCCTTCAGGAACAACTAAAAAACGGTAAATTTTGTAATAATTAAGTTTTATATGTTTTTGTGAAGCTTTTATCAACCTTAGTTTTTTACACAAGGTTAATGATTTAATACTTTTTTGAATTCACCAACTTTTGTGCCAGTGCACACCAATTTTTCATTTTCCATAATGCTCATGATCGTGTTCTGTGATATTAAATTCTTTATCTGTATCACTTCTATAAATAAACCCTTATGTTAACACATCGCTACTGTAGCGCTAAGAATTTTAATTAAACGATTACATTCCCGTTATGGAGCCCAGTTTATTTGCACGTTCGTTCTTCCTTTATGCTTATCTATTAATATCTACCTACATATTAACAATTGCTTGTTGAACAGATGCTGTAGCTTGTAAATGATTTATTTCCTTTATATTTGTCTTTCGCCACAAGTAAAGTTATACTAAACATTTACAATTTTTAAGATATCAATGGATTAGATGCTTCGTTGGTCCATTCATCACTATCATCAATATTTTTAATATCATTAAATGATTTTAAACTTTTATCATTGTGGATCTTGTGTATTTTATATTTCATCGGCAGTCACGTTATTATTATAAATACGCCAATGTCTCGACCTAGTTGCATGGATCGTGGTCCCGGCGGCTGAAAATTTATAACCTGTCTTAGGTACATCGTTAGCATAGGGTTTCGAGGTACATAATATACACACACATTCCACGACCGCGCCCGCGGGTCTAGCAGCGACATTCTGACATTGGTACGTTTCCGTCGCAACCAGACCTCTGAAAGGTCGCAGCGGTCACACGGGTTCGTGACTCCGCCAATTTGTTTTAGGAAACACTAACGGGACGGCATGAGAAATATGAACACGTACCATGATGGACAACGGAACTGTAAACAACGAACAACGGAACTGAATCCATTATAGTAACGTTCGATTGTTTACGGATTTGTTTCGTGAGGAACAAGTAACGATTTGGTTTTATTGTTAGACTAGTCTTTAGTATTTTTCACCAATAGGTTTTAATATACAAAATTTCTATTTATAACATTTATTAACTGCCTCGTTGGTCGTGTTTGTTGCAAGTGCGACTGTCGATCGGGAGGTCCTGGGATCGATTCCCGGGTCGAACACTACAAAAATTTTCTAATTTAGATTTTCTAGTAGTGGTTCGGAGTCTGGAGACGTGCCCGATGCATGGCAATAGGCTCACCACCTATTCCA
>DWDW01002609.1:0-10054 GCA_018245635.1 Mimoniades versicolor eupheme
GATCCTATTACTAAATTGCGCATGTATTGTCTCCAAATATAAGATTGTTTGAATATATTTGATGTGTTTTATTTAAACGGAAGAAAAGGATGTGTTCTAAACTCAGTACTTATTTTTTACAATATTCGTATATATGAAGTTGGAAAAGCATTTTTTCAGATTCGGACATAAATTGTAATAGTGCTATAAACCACCATGTCTATTACATAATATTTAAATATTACTAATAACACGGCAATTTTTTCCCAAGACAATTACATACTGTTAACAGTGTGATAATAACTAAGAAAGAATATTGTCTATGGATTCGGTTTGTGCTTGACTTTCCATTCTCGCAATCAGATATTTTGTTTATGGTAGGTATTCAGTTTTGAGTTTAGCTGGTCGTTGTCGCTATTGCTTCGCGTCAGTTCGTAGTTTGTGGTGCAAATTATTTTTCATAAACTCGAAGTCTATTGCAATTCAATCTTTGTATTATGTAGCTTTCTATGTTTGTTGACATATTAACTCGAAAAAATAACTTTTTCTTGACTTTTGTGGACTTTGAAGTGTGAAACGGTGTTTCATTTTATTAGTGCCTGAAAGTTTTGAAGTTGACCAACTTTACAAGTTTTGTCAAGTCCTAAGTATTCTTCTATCATACAGATGTTATTGATGTTAAAGTGTTCGAAGCAGCTTTGCTGAATTTTTTAAGGTTTGTAGTTAAAAAGTTTATTAAGGTGTTGAAATTACCTGTATTTACAATGTTAACATTAGTTGTACTACGTGCTTCAAGTACCTACGTAGTGAGAAACGTTAAATGTCTGTTACTTTTTTCTATACTTTCTCTCTGTCGATTAAATTTATTTATTTATAAAAGTAGAATGATTAAATTTTATCTTTTTTTATTAATGAAAAAGTATTTTAGGTGTTTATATAAAACTAAATCTTATGGTAATATTGGATGTATTATATATAAATCATGATACGTTTGTTAATTCGAATAAAGATAATTTGTAATAAATGTACATTTAACAATTTCTGCTCAAAGTGATGTTTATTTTGTCATTATGGTTATACAACACTTAACTGACATTACTAGTGTGTAGTCAGCATTAATCTGTGTTACGTGCCTTAAGTTGGTTGTATTAACTTTGCGAAGTGTATGGTAGATGTTCTTTTATGTTATAAGGGCTGTTCATATTTATTTACACTATACAAATGCAAAGAATTGTAAACAAGTTTATATCTCCGAAAAATGCTACAAATATCAAAATGCCCTAGCTGCTGATAAACAGATCCGAGGTGGTGCTGGTGCAAGAACTTTTGCCTTGCAATTCTTGGCCTGCAAGACCTGGGAGGGGCTAATGGGCAAAAATCCCACACAGGAGATCTAAGTTCAGCAGAAGAATGAGATAGGCTGATTATGTTGATGATATCAGAAAAAAACAGGTTCATTATAGACTATATTGTTAATTACTGTAAACACAAAATTTTGAAATCTATGGTTCACCTTGTTTCCTAACTATTCCCTAACTGTTCACAATCTGGATTCTATATTAATGTTACTATCTTTTATCATTTCATGTTAGGATCAGCCTTTTTACATACTGCAGTGTTGTTAGGCATATATATTTAGTTGTTCCAATACCAGGTTTGACTATAATATTATCAGGTATTTCTCCGAAATTGTAGGTGGAGAGGTGTTGTAGACTTCCATGATCCACCAGTTATATTATTGTCCCACCATTGATAGATAGATAGAATAGTTCATGACTCTATTGCCATACATTGGTTCAAATTCAAAGTCCAAGTCACTACTAGAAATTTTAAGAATAAAACATAAATTAGATTCCAAGCTCGGAAATTCCAATAGTACCGAATCTGGGAAACAAACCCAGTATCTCTTGATCAGTAGTAGTGCTTGCAAACAATCAATCAATGAGGCTGTTCCTAGAATTCTCTTGTTCTCCCTGTGTTCTTAATGCAATAATTAACATTTGCTGCCTACTTTGGTATCACAAACAATCTGTCCCCATATACAAGTACAACTGGATCCATTCAGTGATAGCAAAAGATTTGTATAAAATAAATCAATCAGATTTTCTAATATTTATACTATAAATATATAAAATACACCAATACCTCACTTTGTGTCGTGGTTACGTTCCAAAAACACATGACGCAAATTGAAACGACGCAAAGTGAATTAAGATTTTCTATAGCAGACCATGTAAAGATCGAAGATAGGTTCCAGGGTTACGAAAATACTAATTTTTGAAAAGAAAATTGAACAAAGTAAACATTTAAAAAACAAAAATAATATAACATTTTATTACATACATACAAAAAACAAAAAAAAACGTATTCAATTAATTTATGAAAAACAAAATTAAAATTAATCACTGTCTCTTGAGTCCATAGTCATCATTCATGCAAGATGGTTGAACCTCCTCCCACGAAACGGAAATAATTTCTATGGCTTTCATAATGTTGAACTTTTTTAAAATCATTAATTTGGTAAAAAAAATTACAAATGAAAGTAAAAAAAAACAACTCTGCCAATAAATAAATTGAAAAAATATTTACCTTTTTGTAACCAAAAACAACACGTAAAAAATTATATAAATTTATTATTCTCTTTTAAAAAAGCACAACACACTACATTACAACACACTACGTAATTGAAACTGAACTCTAAAATTAGCAAAACAAAGTGAAAATAAAACTGTAATAAAATTGAGTTGATTTTTAGTTAGAAAGGGAATCCCCGAGTTTTGATGGCTTGGCGCAATTAGAAACAAAAGTGTTGCCATCTTTTAGAAAAAGAAAAAAATTTCAAAAAACAATTAAAGACTCGATCGCAAAACAACGCAACTTCGAAAAAAACGCAAAACGAAACGACGCAAAGGGAGGCATTGGTGTATAATTACAATAAAAGAGATATCTGAGTCGTTGCCAATTAATTTGACACTAATTGGCATCTTGACAGCGACCGAAGAAGTATCAAAGAGAAATATGTATGTATCAGTGAGAAAATTGAAATTAATTGAGCGTGAAAGAGGAAGTTTATTACGCGATCAATGTAAAAGGGTTTCAGTAATAGCAGTGGATAATTAGAGCGAATATAATAAGAAACCCTGCCTCGTTCGTTAAGTGGCAAGCGCGACCGCTAATAGAATCGTTCTCGGTTCATATCCCGGGTCGGGTTACTATTAAATTTTTCTAATTTAGAATTTCTAGTAGTAGCTCCGGAGTCCGTATTTGTAACCAGTATATAATAATGACCTCACCTCCTATTCCATGATGACACGTAGAATTTAACAAGTGGATCGACGTAGAATTCTAATGAAGCAGTAATTATTGTCAGTTCATTAGTTTATAATAGTTAAAAATGCAATCGCAGTCATATTGACCATATGTAATTACACTGTAATAGACTAATTCTAAATAATTCATAGAGCAATAGGTATTTCTACAATATAGTCAAAAACAAGGTAATGTATACTCCCAATTAACTCGGGATTATTGGTCCTTACGTATCGTTGAGTACTTTATTTGTAAAGCTTTAATAAAGGCTTTTATTATAGGCTAAAGGTTTATGAACAACGGGGCATTACTAAGTGAAACACGATAGGTACAACCACACTTGTAATAGTGCCTTTTAATTGATCTAATCAATGAGCTAGTGGCAGCACGAACACTAAAAGACGACGGTAACTTAATAACTTATTGTACCTGAGCTATGATACAATGCAAAATTAATTTTAAGTATATGCTCAAAGAGTTCAATGGTAGTATAATAACAGATTAAGCTAAGGTGGATTTGAAAGAAGCACAATCCTATAAGCTCGTTGGGCAGTTTTAAAGTTTGTTAAGGCTTATTTTGATACATGGCCAATTAAGTTTGTTTTGATATTTTGCAATTTGACTGATCTTAAATACATTTTTAAATTTTCCCGTTGAGCCACGGTTTTTCTCGTGTCTAGATTCGGGGTTTTCGGTTTCCCCCCGTGTTGGTCATTTACATGTTGGTAGACTACATACGCCATAGAGAACATTTTGATGTTTTCCTTCATCGTTGTAGCAACTAATAATGCACCCACCCATAAAGAAGCTGATTATTAAAAATCATACGTAAAACAGCAGTCTAATTCATACAAAGATATAATAAGAACACCAATTAACATAATAAATTAAGTTGTCAATGTACATTGGTTCCGCCGATATTCTTAATGGTAGTTACCCGGTAACCCGGAGTAAAAATTCAAGAATTCTGCTTGTTTACCAATTTTATTATAATATACATTTTAATAATTCGCTATATATTTGTAAAGATGTGATTATTCTTACGAAAATCTATTTTCTTCTCGTATATTAATGGATAAAATACGAAACCCATTGAGAGTAATATCCTAAAAGGCGAGGCGAACCCTGGCTTTGCTATGATTTATCGCCGGTCAGAAAATTGTGTCCAAGAGATACATCCAGTGATATTAATATCTGCCCTACGAGTATATAATTGTCGATACCGTAGATCTAATGATAGCAGCAGTCTAACTGTGTTGTAACACTATAACGTAGTAGATACTTTTGGATTTTAGTAATAATTTTTGTATCATTTAAAAATATTACTTCGTTTCCGGAAGCTACACTGTTACAATATTAAAAATGGAATCTGTAACAATCCACGACTTAAATGTTGATCATAATATAATCTTACATATAAAATAAAGTATCATGGAAGTATTCAATGGAATAAGTTTCGTGTCGCGGTGAAGTAAGAATACGTTACCCGACCCCGTGCCGGAAAATACAGAGTGTCATAAGAGGCGACTAAACCCGATGCTCACAGATCATGGAATGGCGCGGAGTGCCTAGACATACAGCTAAACGCCCTGGCTGCCTTTAGGATTATGAGCGTAACCCCTCAGGGGAGGATAATACTAGCTATAATTAATGATAATTTTTTACTATATACACAAAATTCATTAGTTGATCACAGCACGTTTCAACGGGGCATTATTCCGCTAGATATTGCCCGACACAATCTCCTGCCCGGCGATAAATCATGGTGGGGCCAGGCTCGCCGCGTCTTCGAGGACATCGCGGTAATATGAGTTATAGTCTATGGTTGGCTATCGGTAAACGGTGCGCGTCTCCTCGGGACTGTATTGAAAATTACAACGGTTCAGTTGGCCTAGGATCATGGTCAAATCCTGAGGAATGGAAATAAAGTACCTCATAATGAACCGTAGAAAGTATTACCAAATTTTACAGGCAAGATTTTTTTTGACTACCTCTTTGGTCGTGTTGGTTACAAATGCGTTTGCCGATCGATAGGTCCAATTACAATTCCCGGGTCGGGCACTACTAAATCATTCTAATTTAGATTTTGTAGTAGTTGCTCGGAGTATGGAGTATGGATTCCATAGTGGGACGTAAACGTAGCCGGTGAAATGTGGGAGTTTTCCGCATTCCTCTGCATACCTCTTCTGGGATTACAGGCGTGAAGTTACGTTTTTATAAATTAATTTTTACTTTTTAGTGCATTTTAATTTGTTTCTTTATGTAGTCGGTTTTATGTTTTGTTAAAATTTTTGTTTATTTATATGAAATCTTATTAAATTTGAGGTAACCTTCCAAAGACACAACTCGAGTGGCCGTTTGCCACATGTTTTCTTGTAGGAAGTAAATGCGTAAACCTATTGACCGATCTATTGATTTAGCGGTGACATACTCTGACTGTTGGGCCGGGTTTGTGAAGGGAGTGTATTTGTTTTGTATCTTCGTATAAGATTTCCTACGTAAATATGTATTCAAATATCCACATACATTATATACCTAGTTTGTAAACATTGCCTATACCAAATTCGGAACCACGCGGCCGTGTTCCGCGCCGAAAGTATAATTACTGCGTGTTCGTCATCTTCACAGTTAACATCACTAATTATGCCGCTATACTTTTGTATACTGGTACCATCACAGAATGGAAATGATTACGGGCAGGTCTATCGCGATAGCGAAGTGCAGATTCGCAGACTTCACAATTCTTATAAAATATAGGAAGTTCTAAGGTGTACAACTTGTGTCACGATGTATTTCTTCACCTTTACAGTCACTTTATTACAGTGAAATAGCTACATTTAAAAGTGTTTCCGGTTTAATTCAATCAATTTGTAAGACATAGTGGATTTTTTGACCACTATTATCAAATAAAATAAGGCTATATTTTCGGTGTCCTATTTAAAATCAGCCGCAGATGTCCCTCAGCGGTAACTACCACTTGTGACCGCTGCTCTCGTAACATAAAAACATGTAGATAGTCGTACACTCGTAAAAATCATTTGAACATACGAATCAATTTGCAGATCGTAACGTTTACGATCGCTAAAGCGCCATGGTTTATTTGCAAATAAACTTCGTCATGACCGGGAAAACCAAAAAGTTAGGTGAGGATAAAACCGGGTATTATCTCGAGAGAGCCCCGAGATGGCGGTGTCAGCGCAGATTATATGTAGCGGTGCGACTGTCGTTTCAGATTTAGACAAATTCACCCCGACACCCTGCTTATGGAGCGGAACTGACTGGGACACACGGACAGAAAGATCGGTGTCTACATGAATAAATTTAATACCTTATAATGTTTTCATTAGCTATCTGTAGTTAATATTTGATAGGTGATAAAAGAAGCTAAAACGTTTATAACCTTAACATAAACGTAAACGTAACGAAATATTACGTCTGTAATCTCTGAAGTGTTGAGTATTCACTCCCGTATCACCAATTATGTTATAGTCTTGATCCTGTAACAAATCAAAAATTTGTATAGATAATAAATTACTGAATTTTCTCTACTCGTAACCAACAGTTTGAAATTCTAAATACATTGCTACGTATAATCTAGTATTTAAAGTGGAAGATGTTCTTCAATTTACTTAGCAATTAGTACATTTTAATATTTATTGTAATATTGTTAATGTAGCTTACTATTTATTTTATTTGTAAAGAAAGGAAATAAGTTAACAAAATAATTTTTATTTTGATAAATTATATAAAAGCTTTATTTAAACCGCGAATGTTATCCACGATCATATATCATATATTATTGTATTGTTTTAACAAAGTCATTTAGTAACATTGAAACAATAAAAATAGTTTTCAATTTATGCCATGTAATCCGTTGTAATGTACTTTGAGTGTAGTACATATCGTATACAACTTCATATTTTACAGAATGAAAAATATTCAGCATATTCACTTAATAAATACATATACATATGTATATGAACATTCAATGGTCATAAATTTATAAAGAAAACTCCTTAAAAAAACCTGTTACCTGTGTGTCTGTCGTATAATCGAGGCAGCCTAAAATATTTTTTGTTCGCGAAATAACGGATTGCAGGTTTTGTCAATTTCGCCTCAGAAGTACCAACTAAGCAGGAATCCACGAATCCACGTCCAATTCACTTGTCGTTACCCGCCTTTCACTCACCAGAAAACTCGGCGATCGCTATAAATAAGACGATTAGGTTAAAAATGGATTGTTTCACAAGTCTTCGTGGGAATAAACGAGCAAATGCGTTCGTTACCTCGCCAACAGGAACAGCCAGCTAGACATACGAGTAATTGGAATTTCTATAAGGTGTTAAATTAAATTTTCCACGAATAAAAAGTAAAAAGTAAAAAATAATAACAAATATAAATATGATTTGTTAGAGTGAACTAATCATCCCATTGTTACTATAATGTATCAAATGTCTAATGTGTTTATATTTGTATATTTGATGCTATGAAGACTCAAATTCATTAGCAGATAGCCATAAGCTTATGCATCCCCGCTATGAATATACTGTGTCTTGTAAAATAACAACAGTACGCCTACATTTCCATGAAGGGAAGTAATGTCACATAACTTTTTAAGACTTATCCAAAAAGACCAATAACATTTAATTCAATAAAATTTAAGTAAACAGAATTTAAAGTATTTAATTTAATAAAGTATATAATAATATTTAATACTTTGAAGTAAACAGAAAACAGACACCACTAATACTTTTATTTTTTACTTCTAAATTTCGAGCTCTTGTGACCAATAAATACATACGTACACTTATACATGATATAAAGATATTTCATACATTACATTACAAGCAGTTATCCCGAAACACCTAATGATACAGTTGTTTCGAACAAAACTCGTATATAAATAATAAGAGCGTAAATATTGTATCCCGGAAAAACGAATATCGTTTTATCCCAGATATCGAATTCTTCAATTAATGCGACATTAATGTTATATCTCATATTCGTATCATAATAAATAAAATACCAGCGGTTCTATAATGTTAATAAAGTTGTTCAAGTATTTAATGTAAGTCATTTCTCCCATGGATGAGCTGGATGCGGCAAGCAAGGACAGGGCGCGATGGGGCTGTGTGGGGGAGACCTATGTCCAACAGTGGACTTAGATAGCCTGATGATGATGATGATTTCTCCCGTCGCAGGCCATTCAACTTATTAATTATATATATATTCAACATATCGCCTGTGTCATTCTCTATTTTTATATACTGAAAGAGATATTGTGCTGAAAAATACTATTATTGATTTTCGTGTGTGAGGATGTGTGTGCTTAGACACGGTAATGGCATGTGTATGCTTAGACACGCTAATGCCATGTGTGTGCTTAGACACGTTAATGTCATGTGTGTGCTTAGACACGGTAATGGCATGTGTGTGCTTAGACACGCTCATGCTATGTGTGTGCTTAGACACGCTAATGTCATGTGTGTGCTTAGACATGGTAATGGCATGTGTGTCCTTAGACACGGTAATGGCATGTGTGTGCTTAAACACGCTAATGTCATGTGTGTGCTTAGACACGGTAATGGCATGTGTGTGCTTAGACACGGTAATGGCATGTGTGTGCTTAGACACGGTAATGGCATGTGTGTGCTTAGACACGCTAATGCCCTGTGTGTACACGCTAATGACATTTGTGTGCTTAAACACGCTAATGGCATGTATGTGCTTAGACACCCTTAGGCAAAATTTAATGAGCCTTTTTTAAAAGCATTCTTAAGTAATCATACCCGGGGGTTGACGCTATACAGATATAAGTACCGTTAAAATGTTTTATAAACTTTTAAGGCTGTTTCTCACTATCATAATGAACCTAACAACGTTTAAAATTGATTTCACAAGACGGTCCCGATGCCCCGAGACGCCCTTTAAGTTGCGATAAGGTACGATTTTCGGGATGAAAACAACCACTTTATAGCATCGCCGTTTTGCGGTGTTACCTTCAAAGGGTCGGGAGCAAGTATCGAACAAGCACGTGAATGTTTTCGAAATTTCAAGGGTTTGAAAGAGGAGACCCTTTCTAAGAATTTCGTAACAGTTTCAAGGCTATAAATCAATAAATAAATAATTACGAGGTATAAATAAATCAAAATATAGATAAAAATTATTTTGTATGTTACGCCAATATATTATACATATTCTAAGACTCGAGCTTTTGAGCTATCTCTTCCATAAGTGGCAATGATATTAGTTCGAACAACCTGTTATTGACTTACACGAGGAAAGGTGTTATTTCAAGTAGATGTAAATAAAGAAATGTCAACTTAATAGTACAACACAAGAAATATTCATGAAGAAACGTGGGAGTATTCCTCTGCCTAAGTGGGGATGACAGGCGTGAAATTACGTTTACTATATTGGAGCAAACGTCGATTATTTTACGAATATTATTGTTATTAGTACTAGAAATACTTTTCCAAACCCTCATACCACCCTCTTTTTTTAGAACAGTTTACGCTTTGTGATCGGTTATTCGTAGGTATATTGCACGTGGCAATAAACTTAGCATAAAGAAAGTATAGTTTAAAAAAAACTAAAAAAAACACGCTTTTAAAACTAATTGAACTAAAAATTTGAAAATATTACTCAAATCAATTGAAAAATTCATATTATTATACAAAAAGCGTGGGGGGGGGGGGGGGGTGATTTTTAAAAGTAAAAATTATAACAATATTTTCCTATATCGGAAAAAATTGTAAAAAGCACC
>DWDW01002610.1:0-10054 GCA_018245635.1 Mimoniades versicolor eupheme
CGGCAAATATCCGGTTTGGACAAACCCAAAATTTTTTATCGTATGTACGAATGTATATACAATAATTGATATTTCAACGTAAGTGGTCGACATTGACCAATGTTTTGACGTAATTGACGGGTATCATTAAAATTAACTATTAACGGCACCTTATTGTCCTATTCATACAGTCCTATTCCTACAGTCGCATTTTGAGCCAGTTGCATATGACCATGGGCAATAGTGGCAGTTGTTATATCTACGCATTTTATTTTCCTTAAAAACAATTTACAATATACCCATACATAATTATATCACTGTTAGCTTCTGCAAAACATTTCGAGGTGAAGCGAATTCAAAACAACAAACATTCACGCTCAGATTATTTCTAATGATATTATTAGTGATTACATGCATTTGAAATGCGCTTGTTGTATTTTTGCAATACAAGAAAATGAACTGTTAAATATATTTTCATAAAAATGTATGAATACAAAAGAAATCAGGACGAAATAGTGTGTCCTGTGATTGATGACGCTGAGTCGAGAATTTAGGTTTGATTCCTACAGGAGACAAAAATTCTAATGATGAGCACAATTTCTCAAGTAGGTATTTGAATATGAATATCTGCAAGTATCTTCCTATTTACAAATGTTTATGTATATACACATACATATATGCAGTAAGACTCTTTGAGTACTAACCTATGAACCGGAGTTCGGGTGAGGTGGATTAAAACTTACTCCTTAGGATTCCAGGAAAAGCAGTATTCCCGTAGAATTTCCAAGTAACAGGAAGTAAAATGACTTTCAAAGTGATACCCATAATATTTAACTTTAACAAGACGTGCACTTGCAAGCTGTGGAATGAGCTTTCTTCCGAGGTGTATCAAGTTCGTTATAACATGGGGTTTTCAAATGGAGCGTTAATAATTGCTCCGCGACAGGTAACGCAGGTAACTCCTCTCATATTGCAGATGTCTGTAGACAACAGTAATCACTTAAGAACAAGACCTTATAAGAGCAAACATTATGACATACGTACATTAAGCAAACACTAGACATTGTTCTCTAATGTGGAAGATTCTGTTTTTAGAGGTAGTAGGCGTAGAAGAATAATCCTTGCCCAGCAGTGGGCATTATTTTTATAGAGCACCTAAAATCTTCAATGAACGGACAATTGACATGTAAATTTTATGTTGTTAGGAAAAAGGGTACGGATCGTTTTGGGGCAAATTGAATAATGGTAAATCACTGTCCCACACGGCCCGGAATCCAATGTCCCCGTAACGTATGGGGACCGATAGGCAGTTTTATGGGAATATAGAAATCTATGGAATTGCGATGGGACGTTAAATGTATTACTATTGCTATGGAGGTATGTTCTAAGAGGTTATGTATAAGAATGGTTAAGGTTACGGAGCTCAAAGGAGGTCAATAGCTGTGTAGGCGGCGTAAACCGTAAACTATAGCGTAGAATAGAGGAGGTTGTCGATCGAACAGACTAAACTGACGTGTTAGTTATTTTGTGTAGGTACCTACTGTATTTTTATATAAATATTATAATGTTTAGCTATCTTACCATCTATTACTTTTGAATGGTAAGAATCTGACAATGCTTCTTTCTATTTTCAGTGTAATTTTGAGTATAATTTTGATTGACTTGTACATATTTAATAACTTGCGCAACGAACGTACTAAAAATCATTATTGAAAATTGATAATTAGTACGGAAAAGATAATACTTTCGGTTATTTAACAAGATACATAGCTGATAGTATGTCTTGAGTGTATCTGCATACAAACACACATATGTATCTATAGAGATATGTGTGATTTGAAGTATAAACATTTTTTTACACATACTAATAATAATACAGTTTAATGCAGAAGAACCATATCAGGTCTGTAAGGATAAAGATATGTGGTACTCTGTTCTCTCTGTCTACCCTGTAAAAGATAGATTAGCGTAAGGCATAATAATACTATTATGATGTCATTGAATAATTCTAGCAGCGTTTTTTATGTCGCTTTCACATTTGACGTAACATGAATTAAGCTTTTGTCTACATCCATAACGGTGTAAACACAATAATGTCGCATATCAAATTGCCCGAGCTAATTGGAACAACAGTAATCGAATATTCCAAACAATTACATAGGTATTTGACCAAAAAGTGTGAATGATGAGCGATAATTATGTATTTTCATTGCTGCGAACCATAAGTATCCCACTGCTGGGTTCAGCATCACTAATCAGGAAAACAGCTTGAAGTGTGACCAGATCACAAAATAATTTTTTGGTAAATTCGACAAAAAATAACCTCACCGTAGTCTTCAGAAAAACTAAAAATCTACCCAGAAATATAAAATTAAGAACCATCTGGATATAGAAACCAGCATCGACTTTTGGATAATGTATTCTGAAACTCTGCAACATTCACCAATTGGGTCCATTCACTCAAGAGTCACGACTAGTTCTTACAACTTACAAATGTTGCGATCAATCACTCTGACCGTATTACAAGCGTTTTGAATATGCAATACACCCTCCGAGATACTTCATCCGTCGTATCGCTATGCGCTCGCGATCCTACAAGTCATTGTCACAAGAATTTTTTTGAAACGATTACAATTCAATCATTTTCGAATCACGGCGTTATTTAATGTAAACAATCATAATTATTTTGAGTACAGTGTTCCATTATGCTGCATTTACAAAGGTTTAGTTGCTTGCGCCGTTTATTTCAGCTATGGAATGCAATGATATGTGTGTACCTATATCATATTCTCATAAACACTGAAATCCACTACCGCAACGCTCTTATCTTTCAGCAAAATCACTATCATAAGAGAATAGTTACATATCAATTATTATAAGCTATGAACAGCTTTTATAAGAGATCACCTAAGTACAACATTAGAACTATAATATAGATCAATGATGATGACACTCATAACGTAATATTTTAAACTCATATGTCTCATTACTGCCTCGTTGGTTGTGTAAATTGCGACTGCTAATCGAAAGGTTCTGAGTTCCAATCTCAGGTTCGGCACTATTTGTTTTTTCTAAGAGTCTCTAGTAGTGGTTTAAAGTCAGGATATCTGCCAGTTGTAAGGGAACAGGGTCTCCACGTATTTTACAGTTGGACGTAAACGTAATATGTGAAACGTAGGAGTGTACTTCTGCTTACCCCTTTGGGAATTACACACGTGATGTTATGTATTACATATCTCATTATATCACCTAGGAATTTTTATCTTAATTTATATATTACGAATGAAATTTTAAATAAATTATGTAAATACACGGTAACATTACGATGAAAACGCTCCATCATAATCAAAACGCATTCATTCATAGCCACTCGCTCAACTTACTAAATCGCTTAAACAGGCGACCAATAACTATACGGCCGAAGTACATACACCGGTACGATTAATAGTTTATCACCAAAACGCTTTGTTAATGCAATTCGCGCGTATATTACCGTAATGAGATTTCAATGGTCGTCCTATTTGAATACCGCTAAATAAACAAATGTTCGATGTGTAATAATATGCTTCATGTACACCCGCAACTGGAACGTCTGTTTCGTTGATAGAGCCATCAAAAATTTCTTATAGTTCAAAGTATGAAAAGTTTAAACTACTGGTACTTTTACCTAACAGTCACAATCGATGAGTAAGATATAATTGATTTAAATAAAATGCTTATGAAATTTTCTGACTTCCTTTACATTGTACCATTTCATGGGTATTCTATGTTGTATCATAATGATATTAGTAACTCTCGCCTAGGGATGAAATAGTTACAACGAATGGCCTATTTAGGACTATGTACAAGTGTATACATTACTATTATTATTACATAGGGTGAAATTGCGAGCAATTATTTAACAAACAATTTTGTTATATGAATGAATTATATACTTTTCTGCTGTGAATGCTGTAACGAGTTGTACATATGTATAAGGTGAGGAAGATATATACGAGTAACATACACAAAGCTTATATTCAGTTTGTTAGTTTTCAGGCACAGAGGCACGAGGGCATGCACGACGTCAGTTTAACGGAGCATGGACTAACTAACAAATATTTGTGCGCGTACAGTATCGATGCCATTGATAGATAGTAGCGTCAGCAAGAAAATTAACTGTGTTTAGTTTGAATTTATTTAATAAACATTAGTAAAAACGTAACAACTCGCTTGTAATCTGAAGAGATAGACATTGTAGTGTTGTACACTCCTACGTTTAACCAATTACATTATACGTCCCACTGTGAAAGAGAGATGAGTGTATTGCCATACAGCGGATACTAATTCCGACGCCGATTAGTGGCTCGATTAATGATTAAAAATTTGAAGTTAGAAATATCCAGTAGCACCCACCCGGAGATCGAACTCAGAACTACTCGACCTTACTCTTGCAAAGTTTCAATTCTCCTACTTTAATCATTCGAACATAGATTTTAGAAAAGCCCGACAAAGATGACCTAATCCTAAACCTTTTCAACATTTAAGTAATATAACACTCTATTATAAGACTTTTAGACGCGAGCTTTTTCTTCAGTTGGAATCGCAGTGTTTTGTATTTAAAGAAAATGGCAGATTCTATAATTTGGTACCTTATGTTGCAACACATCATCTCTATGTTGGCAAATATGGAAGCAAGAATATGATGACGATGTAGACATTCCAATAAAACAATCCAACAACGTTGTTTTCGTGTTAGCCTTACTGATTTCTGACATACCCGAAGTTGTTCTTCATGAGTTCTTGCTGATCGCCAGGAGATCGGGACGTAATCTAATTATTAAGTTTAGTGTATTATGTCTAAATCATATTTTGCGGTAACCGCAATTAAAATTAAATAGCACGTGTTTCCGACCGTACATAGTCGCCGCCCTGCTCAAAGGTGCGCTGAGCCGAAGTGCTCCATAGAGCCTACAAGGGCTCTTGTTAATGCCGCTATGAGACTGTTGTGGGGCAGCCGAGCAGCTTTGTCATCGTTTTAGACACACTAAAGCTAATTGTATAGATTATATAACAGTAGCTCATGTATGTACAGGTAGTCGGTTGAGTAATATAATATTCTCTGAGATGTCTGTGCTCTACGACAACTGCTTAACACTAGGCGGTGTGATCTTTGTTCTATCATGTACGAGTAGTTACCATTATTGTTAATCAATAAATTTACAGACTTGCACATATCCGCTATTATAATTGAAAATCATGTGTGTGATTTCAAAATAAACGCCCATCTTTAAGCTCATATGATAATTTAACGTGACGGTAAAGCCTAATCCCTGAATCCGGTTTTGATGGAACTTTGATCGATGGTTGAGGGATTCGTTGTAAAGTAATTTAAGTAAATAACCAAAGTAATCTTTATTTACAGATATGCAGCGAACGCAATCGCGGTCAATCCCTAGCTACTAAATAAATAGGGTTTTGCACTCACATTACAATAAAAGAATTTCACATAGATAAATTAATTATTTATAAATTTGTCTACTCCGAAGGAAAATAGGAAATTAAACCCACTACCCTTTACTCAATAAATTAGCATGGAAACCGTTATACCAAATGAGGCGTATTAATAACAGGATTAATAAAGATCCTTTCGACAATTAAAGGTTATTGTATAAAGGAAAAGCGGAGATAAATCTTCAGGCGTAACTCGAGATCGTAATCCGGTGTTTCTAACACGGCATTAAATAGGATGTGATTGGATTATATCAATAGAAGGGTTTGTGATTATAAAGATGTGCCGTCGCCGTTGATTATGGACTTCTGCTAATTAATCTGTTGAAAAAGTGTCGCTGTTACACCGTGTCGTACGTTGTTTTAGTTCCTTTTACTCTCTCATTATAGTGTTGTTAACATTATCACTAATCGTACGATATCCCACATAATCGTAATAGAGCATTTCTATCTAATATATATCTTGTAATTCGAATTATATATAATTTGTACACAACAACTTTGTACAATATTAAGTCGTTTTTAAGGTTAATTTCTTTTTCAGGATAGTCTCAGGGTCTTTTCAGGCTGACACACATGCTACATCATCAGCCAATTTAATTCCACCGTTGTAAGTGGGCACATAATCCCCATACTGGGCATTCAGGTTGAGAATAGCAGAGCACGGTTTCTTCATTTAGCTGTCCGTAACTAGACTACGCTGTATTGCAATCAGCCAGTGCTGGGCTAGTCTCTTACGAAACACTTGTATCCCGGAATGGGATCCAGAGATGTATTCTGTTTCCGCTCCGACACGGATAACTGACGTGCCATTATATAATATAATCATGTATATAGAAACTCAAGAAACGTTTAAAATAACTTGTATGATTAATTGTATAGCTATTAAGATGCTGATGGGAACGCGGTGACGGTGTAGTACCTCAAAAGAATTATTAAACTCACGGAAAAACAAATGGTATGTCATATTAGTAGCCATGGCATCTGAAACTGACTGTTGATAACCTTGATTGCACAATTAAATACACTGTATACAGGTAGCAATATGACCGAAATAAATTATTGATAAGTATTATAATTTAAGTGTTTTAACAAAACAGGATAATAATGGACGTATCGATATTTGAAATAAATATAATTGCATTATAATACCTGAAATGATATGCTACTATAAATATGGTTGCTATTAATATTGTTTCAAACTCTTTTACGTACCATAACTGGGCAATGGCTTACCTTCATTTCTTTCACAAAATTACCCCCGCTGTAAAAAAAATCTCTTCGTTTGCATCTCCTTTATTGTTCCATTCATACAAGATCTTGTGTGAAACTTCAACCAATGTACACACCAAATTATTAATAATTCAATAAAACAAAAAATAATACGATTCCATTGGCATACGGTTCAGTGCATGACATGTTCAGCTCGGTGTGACATACGGCTATAATAAAAAGGCGGTGAGGTGTGGGTAAATGTGGCCCAATTCCGGGGGAAATATCAGCGGATACAAATTATGTCGCATCCACCGGTGTTCCTTTATTACTGCTGCTTAATGAGATGGGACAGGAGTGGAATGGAGAAGCCATGAAATTTCTGCCAAAAAATAATTTAGACGCAATAGCTTGTTGAATATTACCATTACATTTTTAAATTTAAAAATAAAGCGTTTTTTTATCTTACAGGAAAAGGAACATTAACCAAGATTAAAATATTGACAGTGCACATACGCTGTCAATTGATGTAAACCATTAAGCTGATGGTCCTTGTTATTGTCGATATTAATAGAAAATATTAAAGCCGGATATTAATCGTTAAGCCTTGTCGAAAGCCTCTGAGACGAATTAAAGATTCCCATTTACGGAATCACTACTCCCCTTAACTAATATACATATATTGTAACTAACACGTGACACTCTTGTCCACTAATAAAAGATAAACAGTGTTATCGATAAATAAAGGCAGCTTAGAATTATTTAACATTGAATTAACTTTATTGGCAGTTTGACTGCTTAAACTGGAGTTACAGAGATCAATTTTATAGGTCTCTTTCACCGCATAAATTTGAATGTTGTCTGTGACAATATGTAATAATAATTTAAATTTTTGGCTCAGTTGCAATCAGTTTCAGTTACATCACTATGTGTATGTTTCATAAAGAATTCATATTTTTTAAACGTAACACTACTCCAAACACTTTTATGTTCTAATCATGTTATATTCGTCATAAACCCCAAATGAAACTTATCTTTCCACGCTTTATTTGTTAAACAATAGTCATAATTATTATACTTTTAACAGCTATTTTCGTGATTTTTGTTAGTTTACGTTTTATTTATTGATACGTTTTCACAAATATGTATATTCACTTTATTAAGTTGTTATGTATATAATCATTATCCCATCCGTATATTAAATTTGCAGATGGGCGTTGTTCTCTTAAATATTAAACTTTCAAAATTATCTGAGATTCATTTAGATGAGGAACAGGTAATCAGCGCCAACTATGGTCAATTTATGGAGTTAAAAGCCTAAAAACTGCTATCCACGAATGTTTCTTAGCGGATACGAAGTGTGTCTGAGAGTCTTGGTCGCTTCAACCGTTGGGACTTTTCGGAATACTTCAGCAGACTTTACAAGCTTCGATCAGACAAATTGGCCTAACCCGAATCAATAAGCCATTACTGCTACTAACACTTGTAATTTGTTGCTAAAAATAAGTACCACCGAAAACATGACTATAGTCATATTTAGTGAACGAAATTACACAAACAAACAAATCAATACATACTTATAGGTAATATGTTGCAATAGCCTTATTATAAGGCAATAAGGTAGCTAACAGGATCTAGAGTTGCAGTCATACTTTATTAAATTATGTTGTCGTTTCTCATGTTCGACGTAGTACAGTTACGTGGAAAATAGAGTTCACAAAAGTAGAGAGAGAGCTATTAAATGGTAACATTAAATAATATGAAAACTAATAATAGCGGTAAGTAATAGGTGAAGTAAGTATATCTGTGGCGAATGTCTATAATGACCCGCAGTGAACAGATTTAGGGTGATGAAGATAATGGTGCTGGGTAATGACAGCTGACAGCTTCGTGGTTTGAGTAACATTATCTACTCCGAGGGCCTGACATCCAAATCTTAGCACACACTTTTTATTTTAAAAGGATGTGTGCTTATAAGACTTAAATGTCGATCGCTGTAACATTGACTTAAAGTATCGTAACGAGACAAACACTCTTTATAAGTCTCGATATTTTTTTAAAGATGTATAAAGTCGAATCGCATCTTGCGGTGGATTATCTGTCTATGATCTTAAATTTTGAAGGAAAACCCGACCTTGGTATTTAATAACGGCGGTGATAATAATGATGATATTTTGACAATAAGCATCGTGTTTAAATTAATTTTGGCGTTGTCCACATGTTTGTTTTCGAGATAGCCAAATTAGTTTCGGGCCTGTCCGAAATTCTCTATTGTGCGCTGTTTCTTGTCTTCACTAGGTAAACGGCTAGACTTAAAAGCTAAACTTGAATAAAAACGCTACTAAAAATAATTAAATTAGAAGTACGTTTACTCACAAAACGCAAGAAAATACGTGATAATTCAAGTCTGAATATTGGCTTATCACTTGCAGTCGAAGTTTAACTCTGCAGAACAAACATAGTCTCTTTATTTTTATTAGTTATTAGTTTTTGAATACAATGAATTTATTTTCTCTTTTTCATTATATTATATGTATAGCGTTGAGTAAGTATTACATGCATCAATGTGCACACACACAACAATATACACAATTTCCCACATCTTTATTTATTAAGAAATGAATTAACAGAAAATAAACATGTTTCAAAATATTTATTCTGTTCCACGCTATTCACTCAAGAAATTATATAAAATTCTAGCAAAGAAAATTACTTTGCAATATTTGCGAGAAAATGGCTGTAACTGAGCACTTGTTTTCACGACTGTACCGAGAATAAAACGACTGTTTTCTTATTAAGTGGCCCGTAGCGTACTGTTGTCTCTATCATCCGTAAGGTTTATTGCCTTGTTAGTAGTTTGTCCCTCTCGCACATTTATTGCACATTAATGCTGCGTAGTATTATACACTGTTGGTTGTAAGAGCGTAAGTAAATGAAAACCTTAATTTAACGTTATGCTGCTGATCTTATAGAAGAGAGAACTGTACTCTATAATTAATTTGCCAACCAATTTTTCGGAAATTTAACACGTAATTATAATTTGCCGTAAAATATGAATACATTAATAAATATATTCTACTAATGGCAAGTTGAAAAAAATATGTTCTGATCTACGGTCGAAAATACAATAAGCACGCAACCAACGTCATAATAATATTATAGTCACTTTAACCTTACTTTAGTCACATAATGGAATCCTTATTGAGAATATTCACAAACACATTTATTTATATCCGTGACATCTTTGACTGCCTCGGTGATCGTGTTGGTTGCGAGTGCGACTGCCGAATGGGAGTTCCTGGGTTCGATTCCCGGGTCGGGCACTACTAAATTTTCTAATTTAGATTTTCTAGTAGTGTCTCGGAGTCTGGAT
>DWDW01002611.1:0-10052 GCA_018245635.1 Mimoniades versicolor eupheme
GTTAATAAAGTTTAAATTCATAGTGAACAAGCACTGTTACTACTTACCTCCGTTACAGATAGCCCCTCCCTCCCCTACTCTTTTCTGATTGAATTCTTAAGCTAACTTTTGTACTTTCAAGAACAATATATATATTGTATTTTTTTTATTATTTACAGTTTTTATTGCACTTTTATATTCTGGACACCACCATACATTAATGACATAGCCAAACGTGGCTTGGCATATCATTAAAGGTTGACGTTCAAAGGATAATATTAATATAAGCTGGCTCAGTCAGTCAGCGTTCAGTTGTATCATAGAATATAACCGTTTCATCCGGTGGTCGAAGATATCATGAAATGATACGAGTACATAAGTGTTACTTCTAAATTTAGGTTCTCGGTAAGATTACAATTTTTTTATTGGACATCTCTACACAAAGCCATCTGAATCCAAAATAAGCATCAGGAGATCTTGTATTGTGGTAACCAGACCACTGATAAACTACATATACTTATATGTACATAAAATAAACGTAACATCACGCCTGTAATCTCTGAAGAGGAATGTCGAACACTCCCACGTTTCAACAGTTACGTTTCCGTCCCACTATGGAATAGATGGTGAGCCTATTGCCATACACCGGGCACATTTATACATACATATATACATATCAAACTTTAAATATATATTTAAGTTACGAATGTACTTTAGAGTAGTTCTATATACAATTGATACTAGTCTGTTATTGTAATTACCTCTCTTGTGATTCCAATAATTTCGTGACGGCGTGAGCTCATGACGTCAGTCAGGCAGTCAATATAGTCATTGGTTCACGCACTGTATTCATTGTCGATGTCCATGTAGGTAAAAGAAATCGATACTTCATATACATTTCTCACCAGGAGCCCATATTATTGCAGGTTTACCAAAAATTTTAGTTCGAAGAGTTTTATTCATTATAGTATACGTAGATGTACATATACCTACATATATACAACAGTATGTTATAGTTAAAGATTGATATAAAAATAAATTTATGTTTCCCGTTAATCTTCAACTCATCATTACGTTGATCTTCAGCCGTAACATTAATTTATGTTAATATATGTTAACATATAATGTTATTTCCTTTTTGTTAAACGTACATTATGATGTAGTAAACGAAACAGCAGAGAAAACTTTTAGGACTCTTTTAAATTATAAAAATATGCATGCACCATAATAATAATCACTCAATTTTGTTGTTCCACTATTGAATACGGATTAAGTCTCAGACTAAGAAGAAATTTGCTTAGGCAATGAGATGCGATTGTATATACTTACGTTTAAAAAGACAAAAAGACCAGACCGCAGTTTCCTTATTCCATAGCATTCCTTACTCCATAGCTTTACGTCTCGTAAAGCTATGGAGTTCGCTAATATATGCGAATACGTTGACTAATACTACATGTTAGTTTAGTGCGAATGAATGCGGAAGCTGTCGATCAAGGCTGTTATCATTATATAGCAGACGCTACACTCAATTAATATCCTACAATGAAAGATGGTCGGGAGCGAAAAGGCTCTTAAGACGGATTGACCCTTCGTATCTACATAGGATTGTTCTTAGACATTTGACTGAATGTAAGGAAATATTTAATAAAGGATTTAGAAATCTTCCTGCGTTTGAGGAAATAGATGAGTGGTGCCGGCCTCGCTGGCCCAGTGCGTTAATATTTCTTAGTATAGGCATTGGTTATTCGAAGTTGGCCACGTCCGGAGTGCCTCACCTAAGAAATGTGATGGTCGTTTCTCGCTCCCACGTGAACGGCGACAACACCCTGTAGACCAAAGCGCAAATTCTTTCAATTATAATTACGTATAATTCTTTAACGGTAGACGTCAAGTTAATGGTGAATACCTGCGCCAACTGTAGGTCTTCATAGTAAAGGTCCTGGTATGATCGTAAAGTGGATTAAGAACTTTTGTACATTTCATTCTGTTTGTACATTAAAGGGAGTATGTTAGAAAGGTGTGTAAATTTACTACTTATTACGCATACTTTTGCTAAACTGCTAATAAAGTGCTTACGTAACGTCACACATGTAATCCCCGAAGAGGTAGGCAGAAGAGTGTAGTACTTTTCCACGTTTTACCATTCACGTTTACGTCCTCCATGAAATAAGGGGTGAGCACAAGTCCAGACTGCGAGCCTCTACTAGAAATTCTAAGTTAGAAAATCTAATAGTACCCAATAATAGTCATAACCCCTCTGGGGAAGCGGATGTCCAGCAGTCTGCAATGAGCTAATGATTATGGTGATGATAAATAGTACCCAATCCGGGATTTTAACCCAACTACAGGCGTGACGTTACGTTACGTATTACATTAGTGTGTAAATGTCCATAAGCTCCGGTGACCACTTACTCAATTGTCCCGTCTGCCCGTTAGCCAGACTAAATGTATCAAAAAACAAACTTAGCACATCTCTACAACCTTAAATTATATGGTGTTGTCCTTAAAAACTATCGTTTAACATGAACAAGTGGATCAGCAGGCAATTAGAATGTACAATATCTTTGGTTACAAGACTTGTGAGGGAAAGACGGGGTGGGAAGGGATAGTTTTCTATGCGTTTAAGAAGGCTCAGTATAGTTTTTTTTTCTATCGACCTTTTTATCGTTTCACTGCTGGAACATGGGTCTCCTCTCAGAACGGGAGGGGCAAGGCCATAGTCTGCCACGCTGGCCAAGTGCGAGTTGGCAGACTTCACACGTCTTAGAGAACAATATTTTTTTATGAACTCTAAGATGTGCAGGTTTCCTCACTATGTTTTCCTTCACCTTTATGGCAAGTGATATTTAAATTTAAAACGCACATTTTTAAGAGGTGCGCGCTAGGATTTGAACCCGGTCTCCCGGAGTGAGAGGTCGAAATTCAAACCACTAGGCAATCACTGCCTTCAAATAAGTTTGTAAGTAACAATAAACGGTAGATAAGTAAATAAAATATAGTAAATAAATGTACATGGTAGGTACCTACTCGTCATCATCATCAATATGTTCTCTGTTGGACAAAGGCCTTCCCGAAACTGCTTAGGTAGGCAGTGTCTTGCCGTGTTTAGTAGCCTCTTACGACCACCCTGTATGCCGTTTGGGTGCTGAGAATGGATTCATTCTCCACCCCGACACGGATAAATGACCGTATATTTATACGGTAATTTTTTTCAAAATGTTCTCCAAAGCGTATTAGATCTTACCACATTGCAACGTCTACGTCAAAGTGGCGGAATATGGTTAATGTAACAAGTTAACGTTTTTAAATGGTTTCGTAAGTATTTAAATCAATTTAATAGCATTCTTTAAATGTATGACGTACCTACTAATAATTCAATATTGTGTTATGATCCGCTACGAGCGGCGCGACGGAGCGCGGTGCCTACACGTCTACCGTATACTCCGTATAGTGCCGTTTATACTATGTATGTATGTTATATGTGTACGTTATTCAGTGTAGATGAATTGATAAGAATATTTGAACTAAATACATTATAATCTATGAGCAGCCGCTAGATTGATATGTGAATTAATTAACTTCTCACCCATTGCCAATGAAATTCAAATACATCAATCTTTACATCACTACGCCGATACTTGCTATTTGGGAGTGACTGAGGAGAAACAATTTGATGTACTTGAGCGCGTTTAACATTAATAATCGGGTTACTACTTCGCTATCGAGAATATAACCATGTTTCAGAATATCGCACTAAGCTCACTTGCTTATCAATTCGTCGTATTCGGAATACTCATATCTTTTCTGGATATTGTCCATTTCTTTGAACAATAAACAGCTATGTTATGTTATATTATAAACAGTTGCTGTTCACTGTTCGTGAGAAAACTGTTCATTCTAATAAATGCCTGGTTGAAGATTATTACGTTAAGTTTTAAATGTATATTTATTAAGTCTGTACATTTATTAATTGTTTCAAGTCATATAGGTACATTAATTGTTCAAGGTATAGGTACATTTTCTCTATGTTTTCCTTAATTTCTACCCTTAGCTTTTACCCAAATATTGTTTAGTATTGTCTGATCATTGTATGGCTTACAATCACGTATAATTTTATAACTTACGATCATTCCAATTCTAATTTTCATTGTAGTACTTAATAATTTAATCCATTGACCTAAAAAACTATTATAGATGCTTTTCAAAATAGAGCTGTCGGGTATAACATCAAAACTTGATTCGTAGTAAAAATTAGAATTCAAACTGTAACCTAGTTTCCTAGATCCAGAAAGGGGCATATGAAATATGCAATTCATTCCAAAGTTCACGCCGGCGCGGCGGGTTGAAAACATGGAATTTTTATCGACATGTGTACAGACCAACGTTCATTAAATTCACTGCGCCTGTAAACAATGTTTCAGCCGAACACATTTCATTGTAATGTAATTTTGACGAGAATATTGAAATTAATGTTTTTGTCATGATAAGTACTTAAATGGAATGAAATATGTTTTAACGAAACGAAACATCTTATATAATTACGTTCTACAAGCGAATTGAATTTCCATGTAATTTTTTGTGATAATTGTTCCAATTGTACATTACTTTAGCGTTCATATCATTAGTATAGATAATTTGGTTAAACTTTTATTATATTGATATGTTGTCAATACTAACTATATACGAAGAGAACGAACTGGCCAAGAACAAGGTTGTGTAAAATTTTAAACGGTCGGTAATACTGTCAGAGGCCGTAGGCTTTTCTACTTATAACTAACGAACTCAACTTGGAAGAATGTTTCGGCAAAAGCTTAGAAATACTAAGTAACTAATAAGACTCTTAACTGCAAGTAATCTTTCAGAAAGATGTTGACAGGTCAAAAAAAAAATACTTTAACAGCGAAAATTCAATCGGTCATCGCTTAAAAATCTTTTTGAGAACCATGATTCGTATCGTATTTACTACATTACTACACGTATTTTAATGTAATGTGCAGAAAAAACTGAGGGTCATATTTTATTTGCAACTGGCATATTTCAATTTCTTTACGGATTTTAAATTAAAAATGTCAGGGTTTAAGAGCTCGAATTCCACTGAAAGGGGAGGCCAGGTCAAGACGAGGAAGCGCGACGGGGTGCGGGGATCGTAGATGTCCGGATTCGCATGACCTATTTTATGAAGGTTTCAATATTCTTATTATGCTGTAGCAATAGAATGAACAAGCTGCTGTCCAGCGGTTCCAATCAGGTCACACTTTATATAGGTACATACACCACACCTCGCCTGTATGTCGAACTTCTGCCTGCCTGTAATTGGAAAGTTAGATAGAGCAGTGTACTACAATCCTGCGTTTTATCCCAGTTTCTGTAACCCCCACTCCATAGTGGGCTCACCCACTATTCCATAATGGGGGGTGAGTCTATTGCCATCGTTAACACCTATGAAACTCCTTTCTACAATATGTTAACGAGCGTCGAACAAGTGTCGCTCGACAACGTTCAAACGAACAAGTTTCGTTTCGTGTCGTTTCAAAATGATACCAACATGGTTTGAACTTGAGTGGAAAAAATGACAGTAAAATTACTAAATAAATATATAGAATAAATGCGAATAATACAACCGGTAGATATAGAGACTTCAGCCAGGAAGATTCGATCAAACCATAGATTTACATAAAAGAGGGTCAAGCCAACATTACCGTTTATAAACGAGCACTTATTAAGTCTTTAATGAAAGTGAAAAATGCGTAGGAAGCCTGTCTGTGCCGCTAGGGAAAAATCTTTAGTTTCTACCTAATCTTCTACAAAATAAGCGACAAATTTTATATATATTTATATAACTGTAGTACACAACTGTCAATTTTTTAAATTGTACTTTTTAAGTCCCAATGAGTTCAATGAGTGCATCGGCGTCTAACTGCGAGATAATCAAAATAGCCTGATTATAACGTAATTTCATTACCGGCCGAAAAAGCGTAACTTAAATGTTTGTTCAGTTTTAAGGTCTCTGATTTGGAGAAGCCATACAATTAAAGGTATCTAAAAATAGCCATCTTAACAGGATGTAGACAGACTGATTGTGCCATAAATAATCGCTGGAAGCACGGTTGTAGCAATTTTGAAATTATACAGCACGGTCTAAATCATTTTCCGAATATATAGATATATACATATAATTAAGCTAACAAAAACTAAAAATAAACCCTCTGAAATGGATATCACGCAAAAAATTGTTGCAGTATACAATTTTACAGTTGTTCAGAGTGAAATGTTTTATTTCATACTCTTTTTTTGACATCTTCCTTTTCAAATCACAGCCATACAGATACACGAGTATATACACCAACAAAGAATATATAGAAAATGTCAGAGGTGAAGACATTGCCCGAGGATTTACTTTTTCTTAACTAGCAGCCCGGGAATTCGCTAGCATTTGTGTTCTGTGGCAGCTGGCATACGAATGGAGTGGGCGTGCTACTTATCTGAACCTTTCAATAATAATTGTAAGCAGTTAAAAGCCATTTGATCTTTTCTTATAATTTTGTGTACTTTTCTCAAAAAGCACAATATCAATTTAGGTGGAGCCTTTATTTCCCACTGTTGGGCATGTTTTCAAAACTTCTTGAAATTGAAATTTCATACGAACTTTTCTAATTCAGAGTGAGCTCGGTTTGTATTCATAAAGTTGTTGGTAGTTGTACAGGTTTTCGACGAGGCTTCCCAAGAATTGCTTATCATAATTGGAACTTCGTATGTTTTATGACCTAATACTTTAATTATAATATCCGAACGACTGTAATGATGTTCTTCACACTGGTTAAGACGAAATTATTGAACGTGGACTTGATCTGGACAGATTATTAAACAATTATTTTTTCCAGGTCATTTCCTCTATTTGGCTGTGGACCCTACTATGGAGAATATGGTGATAAAATCACCACCTTTCCGTGGATTATGGGAATTCTGCAAGGTAATTTGATATGTTGCTTATTAACTAAATTATCCTTTGAGGTCATTAATTAAATTTCGGTCAATTGCCAGTTTTGATTGTTCATGATTTTAGAACTGCGTAGAACATTTAAGAACATTAAATATGCATTTTACAGCATTTCCCTTTTAATGGGATCATTTCGTACTAACTTACCCTAAATATAGTATTGTGGCTTTAATACTAAGTATTAGAACTTTAAAATATGTATCAAAACTTTTAAATGCTATTTTAAAAATATCATTAAAGTTTAATAATTACTACAATATTCCTTAGTAAAATCTAGTTATATTCCATGCAGTTAACGGTTAATTTGCCTCCCTATTTATCTTTAGCAATTTAATATTGGCGCAAACATTTATTAAATACACCTTCTTACAGTTCGAAGTGCGGCTTCATCAGAGCAAGATGCAGAACGCTAGCATCAAACTCATCTCCGAATCCACCACGTCGAGATTCCAATGGATCTTGCAAGAGGTGGCCGGAAACAACTTTGAAATGTAAGATATTCTCTACCTTAAAAAGTGAAGCAAGACTGACACAAAATATTATGTATTAGGTTAACGTGGATACAAACTGGCATTTTATGGCGGACGGATGATTATTTCCTTACATACATACATGTCATGTACATGAATATAACACTTTGGCAGATGACGCTTCTATTGCGTTCAATGCCAGGACCTAAATGATGTCTAATTTCAGTTGGCAATCGTTCCGCTTCATGGTGGGCAAGGTGCAGCAGGAGGTGCGTATCATGATCGAGATCGTGAAACCAACGTCAGTGAAACTTGGGCAGACGTTGCCCTACATCGCCATAGACAATATTAGAATGGTTGAATGTTTACCGGAACCACCGGTATTCAATGGTCAATGCCAGCACGGCCAACTGAAGTGTCGCATAATGAGTGTAAGTACAGTTTCAATAAAATTAAATTAAACATTAACTATTCTAGTCATTTAGTAGGAAAATAAGGACATGGAATTACATCTAAACAGAAGAAGATGGTAACTTAGCCAACGATGCACAATTAAGGTCCGGATTGGTAGTGTGCTTTCGGCTCTAAGCCAATGTATACATAAATCTCAATGTTTTACAGGATTTTTGGTATTTTATACATATTCCTTTTAGATTCACATAGTGTTGGTACATTTTAATCAGTAAATCAACTTTTAAACTGTAATAGTACAATTCGTGTAAAACATAACAAATATGAAGACACAATGTGGAGTGCGCCGTATATTTTATTACATAGATATTGTATTATTTTTATAGTTCCTCTGTTGAAATACGGGTCTCCTCCCAGAATAAGAGGGTTAAAGTCATAGAATTCCCACGCTGGTCAAGCAGGGGTTAGGAAAAAAGGGTCGAAGAAAATATGTAGTTAGTAGGTATTCTTATTATATTAGATCTGGATCTCTTGCAGGATTTGCAAAGGGATGGATATTGTTATTTAATATCAAATTTAAATATTTCATATAAAAAAATATGTACACACCTCATGAAGGATGACTTCTATTTTGCAGAAAGAATCCTGTATCAAGTTGCAGCAAGTTTGCGATCTTGTCAAAGATTGCGATGACAACAGCGATGAAAACAAAAATTGCGGTGTGTATTTCAAAATGACAATCATTATAATCATTAATTGTGCAACTTCTCCGCCGAGCTGACCTGAGTACACTCCACTAAGTACCATGCAATGCAATTTTATGGGTACGTATGCGGTTAGGCGCGTACAACACAGTAAGAGCGCAGGGCAATGGGATGTCATAAATGGTGTTTTATTTTTCTAAATACTCATACATATAAATCGCATAGTAAGACATAGTCCACTACGTAACAATCGAACATCGCGCCCGTATCTCCCAGAAGGGGTAAGCAGAGTAGCCTAGTACACTCCCACTCACACACATAACTAAATATGACACAATTAATTTTCAATGAATTACGTAATTTAATTTATTTTTAATTTAATTTTCAATTGTTGCGTAATTTTGAACTAAAGCATGATAATGGTTTGCAGAGAAAATGCCTCCTGGATCTTACTGCAACTTCGAGCATGACGCCTGCGGCTTTCAAAACGTGCCGCAGTGAGTAACGGCCTATTTTAAACAAATATTTTAAATCGCCCATTATAATATCATCTGAATGATAGGTTGAAACATTCCGATGACAATTATGATAGTAATTTCTTTATCAACTTTTTAAATACTTACGAGAAAATATTTATTTTTAGCCTGCACCATCTGCAAATACACCAATTATTTAAAACGAAAACTGTGTCCCACGAAATCTAGCGAATACTTCTTTCTAGTCTTTACTTATTCACGCCGTTTTCCTCCCCAGGCCAATATTGAAATGGTCGCGGCACAGCGGCCCCACGCCTACCGACAAGACCGGCCCGAACTACGACCACACCTGCGGCGCCCCCGACCCCCACGCCACCGCGATCCCCATGGTGCCGCCGCTGTTACCGGGCCACATGAACCGCTCTACGCCCAGCTGTGTCGGCTACTACTTCTTCGTCAACATGAACGTGACCGGCCCCAATAAGGAGAGAGCCGACTTCGCTTCCACCGCACTCATGAAAACTGTCATTTTCAATCCACCTCCCAAGGTCCACGGGAATATTACTTCCAGATATTATAACTGTTGTATGGTGAGTGCACAATTCAAGCTTTTTTTATGGATGTGATGCAAACAGTTGTGTATATATTTTCTCTAACAGATCACCTTAACTTGTTTGTTGTATTAATTATAATTAATAAAACCAACATAATATAAGATTGTTAATTGAATGTATAACAAAAAATGAAAATGATACTCGTATAAATGCCTCGTTGGTCGTGTTGGTTGCCAGTGCGACTGCCGAACGGGAGGTTCTGAGTTCGATTCTCGGGTCGGGCACTACAAAATTTTCTAATTTAGATTTTCTAGTAGTGGCTCGGAGTCTGAGTAAGTGTCCGGTGTATGGCAATAGGCTGACCACCTATTCCATATTGGGACATAGACGTAACTGTTGAAACGTGGGAGTGTTCTACATTCCTCTACCTACCTCTTCGGGGATGACAGTCGTGATGTTAC
>DWDW01002612.1:0-10052 GCA_018245635.1 Mimoniades versicolor eupheme
GAATCTCAAGGATATCGGCTTACGGGAGGTGAGCATCGTTATACTGTTAAAGGGAGGAAAACGATTTAATTTGTCTGCTGCCTTTTTGTATACATATGTATGTGGTTTATGGATGCGATCGTCGTCATTTATTTTCGTTCATTAATCGGACGCATGAATACGGGCTCGCCGAGAGCGTCGTAACATTTATCCTCCGAGCGCGCCGCTGCGGTGGTGTTGTGTACAAGCGGAGCCGCGCGCAGGGGCTGAGCGCGCGCGCGGGCGCGGCGCAGGCGCGCGGCGCGGCGTGGCTGGAGCGCCACCTGCGCCTGCTGCGCGACTTCGGCGAGCCCTACGCGCTGGCGCTCGTGGCCTACGCGCTGGCCGCCGCCAAGGCGCCCAGCGCCGAGCACGCCTACCGCCTGCTCAAGCGCCGCCAGCGGACAGAAGGTGACCGCGCGTTTCGCCTCTATTTCCTTTCACTATTACTGTGCTCTGTCTGCATCCGTCGATCTGGACCCGAGGCTGACAGGCCGTTTAGTAAAATTACTATTTAATAAACTCCATTTTCGTCCTCAGGTGGGCTAGTGTACTGGGGCAAGGAGCCAGTGCCTCAGCCGCCTTACAAGATGGAGAATCAGAAGCCGTTCCTGCTGCCGCGTCTCCCCTACAAGTACGACTCGAACAACATCGCCACCACGGCCTACGCCCTCCTGGCTTGCATGGACCACCAGGTGACTTGTAATATACTGCCATCGACGACACTGATACTTTAGCTTACCCATATTGTACACAAAAACACCTCAAACTTGCCGCCTATTTATTAACAATAAGAAGTAATTTAGGATACTAAGAATGGATTAAATTAAATGTAATTAATTTAAATTATTAGTCTTCTTATATCTATGCTATGATAAATGTAACTTCAGTGATCATTGAAATAATGATAATTAAAAGTTTAAAAAATATAAAGGGGCTAAGGTGCGTAACGTTTACTCGCAGTCATTTTTGTAGAGTAAATCTTCTTTTGACTATAATTATTTTACAGGACAACAATGAGCCCATAGTAATGTGGCTGAACGCGCAACGACTAAAGGACGGCGGCTGGGCTTCCACACAGGTCGGTCAACGAATATTAAACAGTTGTTATTTTAACTAACTATTAATTATCGAATGTTAACCAGACTTTTGCAAAAATATCAGATACTTCAAGCGTTGGTGGATTGATAATGTGAGGGAATCTGCGAGGTAGCGCAGTTTTCTCAGTTCGCTATAGTGGGCAGACGTATTAAATGTCAAATAGTACTAATAATATGTGTTGCAACTCTGTTGTGCTGAGTTGAAACATTTCATGTTTAAGTATCACCGTTCAGCACAATATCACATGATCGCTTTCGATCCGGCGAGACTGGTCAAGTGGCAGCCTGCGCCGAGTGTACCGCGGCCCGGTGCTCCCCAGGACACGTACATAGCGCTGCGCGCGCTGATCGAGTACACGTCGCGCAAGCGGCTGCGCGACGTGTCGGCGCTCACGGTGGCGGTGGACGCGGTGGCGCTGCGCGGCGGCGCGCGCGCGCTGCACGTGGCCAACGACAACCTCGCCGTCATGCAGTACATCGATGTCAGTTGGGCTCGCCGTTGTACTTGACGGTTACATTTGGAATTGTACTTGACTATTACTGTAAAGGATAGATGTTATATGTAATAGATAATATTGGGTATGTTTCCTGAATCTTGCGTTTATTTTTTTATCATAAGGCTGCACCTTGCAATGATATTTGCGGTAGTTCAGAAACACTTCGAATCTATGAAATTTTAATATATCTATTTTAAAAGGAATTTTAGTATATTTATATTAAAATGTTAATATAAATATATTAAAATGTTAATGTAAATATATTAGAATTTTTGAAGAAGGGTTTGGTGTAGGTAGAGAAATATGTCTTGGTTTGGTTTATAAAATGTTATCCATCTTGGTAAATGATATATAAAAATTTAAAAACAATAAAAATGGTTGGGTCTGACTTTAGGTACTCCTTACTATCGCCAATACTGCAATTCTGGTTCACTCCACTGGTACTGTTTTCTATAACTTAAAGGCTCGAAGGACCATGATGACGGGTTTGGTGTAGGTAGAGAAAAATGTATTGGTTTGGTAAGGTAAAATGTTCTGTATTGGTTTTCACTATGAACCTATGTACTATTACACACACTAGACTAATGGTTTATTTACTGCGGTACAAATATTAATGGTTCGACTACGACGGCGATGGTATGGTAGAGAATACGCGGCGCCCCGAGCGGCCGCTGGTCACGTACTACTTTGAATTATAATTAATTAGGTAAAGCGATTGCGCGTCAATGCAGTGTCAGCAGAAACGGACAACCGCTGAGCCGCTCGAATGCATGTTCTCGAACAATTTTAATATTAATGTATATTTATATTAAAATTCCCTAAATGAAATATAAATATATATTGGTTCGCATTTGTTTGGCTAGATTCCGGAGGCCTGGGGTACGGTGAAGGTAACGGCCCGCGGGGCAGGGTTCGCCATCCTCCAGATGTCGGTGCAGTACAACGTGGACATCCCGCGCTACCAGACGCAGCCACCCGTGCCGGCGTTCTGGCTGTTGTCTCATGCACACTTCTACGGCCGGAATCAGTCGCACATCGAATTCCAGACCTGCGCCAGGTGTGTTTTCAGATTCACTTGACATTCAAGGAGTATGATATACTCAAGCAAACATTTTATTTAGTTTTTATCGTTATTCATAACTTTGTTTTTATAAATATTCTTTGAAAATTAGTCACAAAAGTTTAAACTTTTAAGTTTCGTGTCGAAAAACGCTGGTTTGGTTATGTTATATCATTGTATACATTACAAGAAAAGTCATGTGAAACAGAGTGAAATTACGCAAATTGTATAAATGTGTACGAGAATCTATTCATTTAGAACTTCAATTAAATCTACATCGATTTCGGCACTTTCAATCAAAATGAGATATCCTTAAATTTTCGTATTGACATACGTATAGAACACGACTGTTATTACATCTAAGTGTTTAGTTGCATATATGTATTACATTTCGTTATTGTAAATTTGTTTTTAACAATTAATATGAAAGAATAGTGTGTTAAATGGAATATCACTGAAGATATGTTGCTTGCAGCTGGACGCTGACGGACGAGTCCCCGCGCTCGGGCATGGCGGTGCTGGAGGCGCCGGTACCAACGGGCTACGTGGTGCAGCAGCAGCGCCTCGACTCGTACGTGCTGTCGCGCTCCGTGCGCACGCTGCAGCGCGCCAAGTTCCTGCCCACCAAGATCATTTTCTACTTCGACTATGTTCGTGTTTTATTTCATTTTAACCTTTTGGAAAAATATTTTGTTTAGCTTAGACATTTCAAAGTGAGAGTTTTATCAACATGTCTCCTGTATATGGTTCGCTTACAGCACTTCATAGTTAATAATTAACACAAATCACTTGTAATTAGTTGCATTTCTCTATTCTAATTGCATAGAAAAAAACACATACAGAATATATGTCCATTTAGATTAATTTTATCTTGTTTATTTTCATTTTTATTAAAACTGAAGTGTATGTGATTCATTGAAAAATGTGTTCGTTTGCAGCTGGAGCCGGAGCCGACTTGCGTAAACTACACAATCGAGCGCTGGTATCCCGTGGCGAACATGTCTCGGTATTTGCCCATCCGCGTGTACGACTACTACGCACCCGGTCAGTCACATTTTGTTACAGCTGTAGTAAAATAATTTCAGTTATTGTAAAATAATGTTGCTATGAATCCCTAACAATTGAAACGACACGCGTTTCTAATAGGACATCATTTATAATAGCTTAAGTGGTAATGTAAGGAACTGTTATGACATAGGCAACATTTGTATATCAGCGTAGTAACGGTAAAGTAATTTCATAGAGCGGTTCAACGAGACGATATTCGACGCGTTGCCCACGTACCTGCTGAACATCTGCGAGGTGTGCGGCTCCTCGCAGTGCCCCTACTGCGCCGTGTACAACGCCGCGCACGCCGCGCGCGCGCCTCTGCTGGCGCTGGCGCTGGCGCTCGCGGCGCTGCTGGCGCGCCCTCTGCGCCACCACCCGTACCTGTGACACGCCGCTGCGCACCACCCGAACGATCGAGACGTGTTTCCCGGGTAGCACTTCTCACCTCTCTCTCGAATTAAACACGTAACGAAATTACTTTTTCAACGATAAATCATGTTACAAGCTATCAGCGTCAAAAGAGGCGACATATCGGTAAACATTACCTAGTACTCTGAATTGTTCATGATCACAAAAAAAATGTCGATACCGACTTTAAATGACCACTTTGGTGTTGAAGCACTGACCAAACTGGTATCGAATTGAGCTGGTCGGCTAGCCCATTATAAGTAGTATTTGTTTACGTTAACGATATTAAATAACAAAAATATTTTTACAACATTATAAAATTCGTATTAAATTTACAACAAAATGCAGTGACATATCAAAAGCGAAATTCAATTTGTGCAAAGTCAAGCGTTATGAATATACATATAGACACAAGTATATTTTATTTATTTACAAAACTAGGTATCTACATGTAATTTTTATTTATGTATATACTAATGGTATTTACCACCGGTTAGCATAGCTTTAGCACATGAGTTCAAGCCTTATCTGGGCAATGTTCGATTACCTAAGTCAAAATGAAATCAATATGTATGCTGGGTTCTATTAGTTTCCTACTTTTCAGTCGTCCAATATTTTTTTTTAATCTTCATTTTTTTCTGATCCTAGTTGCCATTGGTCCCCAACTATATGCTGAATCTCTTAGAGAGTTATTTCTTTATAAATCCTACTCCTAAATCATTTGTCTAACTCCAACAGCCTTCCACTATTATCAATTATAAAATACAGTGTTCTTACTTTTAATGCTCTGTGAAATCGATGATAGAGAATTTTACACATTCTTTATCATATTTCTGTAATAGTGTAATGAGTATATAATCATATTCCTCAATACTCTCAAATCTGTGGAATATTGGGTTAACTTACCTTTAGAACATTACCATATGAAAGTAACTGGATTTTTTAGTTATTAATCATATATTTCTTTACAATATAACCGTGTTTATATTAACCATATATCTTGTCTATTTGTTTGATACAAATATGGCAATGTATTTTAATATAATTTTACAATTATCATTACACTTGTAACTTCAAACATAACTTGGAACTAGATAAGAGTGCTTTGTATTCTATCAGTCTTAGTCTGAAAAGAAGAATAAGATTTCTAACACTTTCTGAAACGCGCTAAATAATAATAATAATCTTTATTTCAGACTAGGTATAAGCTAAAGGATCCTAAACTATTTTTCTAAGCCCCTTACAGATTTATAACTTATAAAGATTTTTAATCCAATACAGATTGCTCTGAAAATTACTGAATGTAAACACTTATAGGCATACAAATACTTGGTAAGATTTGAAACAAAATGTGTCACAAATTTTATGGACAATTTGCATGGAATTATGAGCCTTTGTGTTATAAACTGGTAAAGGGCTACAAGAAATTTTATTACACTACATAGTATACTTTAAATACTTCGCGTATAATCCTTTAAATTCACTTTTAATTATTTGACTAGGCTTTTAACGTAGGTGTATAAAAAATATATTCGACAATAAAATTGAGCTTGAAGACGCGAGAAACTGATTTCAAAATTTGATGTTGACTATAATATGTTTATTAAAAGCCTATATTACTTCATCATTCCCATACCAGTTGTAGCTTTGTAGATAATCTCTTAGAATTTAAGTTAGATACGTATAGCGCCTCATCTTAACCATAGTGTCTCCGAATTAATTTAAGCATCTTTGTTTTGGTCCTTATGGTCTTATTTGATAAACAAATTCTACTCTGTAAAGCTGTGCTGTGCGATCAACGATCCGCATGCCCAGGGTAAACAATAATCCTCATGCCTATAAAGGCATAACCCTTGCAGGGGAGGCCTTTCTCCAGCCGTCCACTGCAATAGGTTGATAATGGAAATCGAAACTCACTGTTTATCACAAAATAGCCCTTCTCTTATAAATCAACAGTTTATATCAGTCACACAGAAATAATGTTTTTTAAAGTTTTTTTGTAATGGTAGTGAAAAATTGTAGCAATAATTTTATAAAATATTTGTTTTTTGATATGAAATATTTCCATAATCAAGAAGATGTACTTGTTGTAATTCCCTAAATCACACATGAGGATTGAATTAATGAATGAACTTAACAGAGAGTTTAATTTATTTTCATGTTTTTATTTAGGTCTCTCAATTCCTTTGGATTCTTAAAAACTATACTTAACAACACAAAATATATTTATTTGAAAAATCCTCCAACTGCAACTCTACTTCTCTAGTTAACATGTTGGTACTACTGCCATGTAATACTGTACTCTTTAGTAAAATTACTTGTATTATACTTTATAATTTAAACAGTAGTGTGTTGAATTATTTTTACTTTGAACATATACTGTTATATAGATTAAAAATTTAAAATAAGTAAGCTTGTCTTCTTACTTACACAATCATAGGTATTACCTTACTATTGCACCTTATTAATATCCAATAATAGTTTTATTTCATATAATAATGTTTGTATTTAGTTGTAAATTCATGTATGATTGAAGAGTCTGTTACATTGGCAGCAGCATTTAACTCATTTACATTTCAAGAAGAATACTATAATGTGAACACTTCAACATGTGATATGTTTACATTTTCTCAATTCATTGCTGCCAATGTGCTGGATCTCATATCGGTACTTTGCATTTATGTGAATAACAAACTTTTTGTTCAAACTGTGGGTGCTGCTGTGGTTTATATTTCGATTCTCGATTAAACCACAACATGGTGTTAACAGCAATGTCCATGTAATATGACAACTTCCATTATGAAAAGGAAATCTTATATTCAATCAGTAGCATAGAATGCATCCTTGCCTCAAGTGAGTAAACTTAAAAATATAGCAACTGTTAAAAGGCAATTGATAAAATTCATTCTAAATATGTAAATAAATTAAGAATAGTGTTTATACATAGGTATAATGGAACAAAAAATTTTTGATATAGAAAAAAACATGCAATACGAAAATTTACAAATCAGTATGCTTTATTATCTAAAGACAATGTAAAGAAATTTAAATGTTTATCAGAAGTCGTTCGTAAATTAATTTTATTTACATGTGTGCATTGGTAAGATTTATGTAGGTAGCGTTTTAAAATAGAAAAGTATAATCATAAATATTTATTATTTTTACATGTAAGCAATCAAGTAACTGAAAATAAATGCCTAATATTGTCAAATTTTACCGGACATTTTTAAGAACAGCCTGGCGAATTTGTTTTTTAATATAATTGTATGTGAAAACAACAATGAAAGAGTTCCATAAATTATGTAAACCTATTGATACATAGGACAATACTTTTTATTTAGATGTAATGAAAGAAACTGTCACATATATAAAACAATCTATTATCGAGACAATATATTTTTTTATGGGACAATAGTTCGCCAGGACAGGAGTAAACATATTATGTACAAATTTGAACACCTACCGTCCAAATGAAATTTTTGAATTAGTAAGATAATATAAAACAAATGCTGTAATAATGAATCTCTTAGATGTTTTAAGCAAGTTACTTAATTAGTTTCCGTCCAAATTTACCAATGACTGATTTATTTTTATTTTTATAATAAATATCATGTATTTGTGTGTACTATTAAGTTGTTATACAGCTTGTGAATGGTATCTTAAGAGAGTGATAAAATATAAATATTGACTCTTCATAGGTTTATATCCAAATAAAAAGACACCTTTTGAAATTGTTTTTTATTTATTAAAACCCCCTGCAATGTTTACAAAAATTTTAAATGTCAGATTTGTTTCAATAGATTTTATTTTTTATAAGACGGATCTTTATTGCCTATACCATCTAGAGATTGTGTCCTTCAGCCCAGTCCTTGACCGAGGCAATGCCCTATATAGTTAATGGAGTACTACTGGCCAATGACTATAAGTTGGGTAGCATCAGCAGAATTATTGATGTGAAATATCTACAACTGTTACTTGGCAGTAAAACCAACTCAATGATTATTGTTATAATTCAAATAATAAAAACATTAATTCATTTACTGATGAATTTCTATTTTGCTTACAGGTATTTATTAATCATAAATTTAAATAATACTATAGATGTTTCACATCTACCAGGGTCCCACAACAGCCTATTTATTTTAATTGCACACTGTTTTAGGCAGTCCTGACTATGGGTAGACATTAATATTTAAGCAAAAAGAATGCCTTTCCAATATATCTAGTACCTTAACAAAGGAAAGTGACTACATGTCAATAAAGATACAACTCAAGTAAAATTAATTGTGTTTAAACAATGACAATTAAAGTTGAAAAGAATGAAAGTAGATATGTAAAGGATTGTCAAATTCAAATTTTCATACCTTCTCTTCAGAAATTAGATGTAATATTATGTATGTCATGTGCATAGCTATATATTTTCAAGACATTCCATTCCCTTGGTCTTAATAGTTATCATACAATTAATTTTATTCATTTCATTATTGTCTATACAGTTGGTACAGTGTAATTTGCTTAGCACATCACAAGTAACATATAATCAATGGAATAACAACAAAAGATTTACAAGGGGTAAAAAAAACAAGTGATTTATTTATATTGCTATTAAACATTTATTACCTAAACATATATATATATAACATATACTTAACTAATATGTCATATAAGCAACATTTACTGCCTCTTTTTGATTTGTTTTGCTTTTGTGTTTGACTTTGGTGTTGAATCCCTATTGAATATTCTTGTGAACATTTCAGACATCTCAGGAAACTCAGACATTTTGGTCATGTTCGATATTTGTTTCAAATCTTCTTTTGTCTCTGGGTCATTCATCATTTTTGGCAAGACCATTATAAGTAATAGTGGTAGCACCATCATGAGAATCATGGGATTAAATAGGAAATCAGTAATACGCAACTGTTCGCGCACCTGGAAGTACTTGATCCTATTAGATGTCTTCATTCGCAGCGGGTATGGCACTTGGATCACTTGTGATGTCTGCAAGTAGTTGACTTTTCGCGCCCTGAACTTGCCCTTGGAATTTATTTCCACTCGCACTGAATCATACATGTAGTTAGGATGGATGACTTCAACAACGTATGATCCCGTTGGCACGTTATGTATCGCAAATGTTCCATCTTCTTTTATAAATCCGATATGTTCCCCACCGTTCACATGAATTAGAGTGTCTACTTGCCAATGATCGGACCTGTCTTCGTCGGATGGAAACACTCGCCCTTCGATCGTATATCGGCCGTTTCCTACTTCTTCCTCTTGTGGATTCACTGCGCTCAGTACATTACCACAAAAAAGCTGGGTCGCTACAAAAGCAGATAATAATTTAAACATTGTTTTTAATATTACTTAACACGGAACCTTTTTCCATGGAATATTGTGCAAATTTAGCACTCTACTAGTCAGTCAGTCAACTAATCAACTATCAAAAAAAACCATGAGTAGATGACATCTTGACAACTATGAATGACAAACCGTCAAGAAAAGTATGAACAAATAAAAAAAGATAGTCATACAGATATAAGTGCTGTTAAATTTTACAAAGATGTGATATATTTTACAATAGGCGTTGCGGTTTCCAAAGACAATATAAATAAGGATAAATTGGATTCGTTCCATATTCACAACGATCACTCTCATGACCACGTATTTTACCGTTCCACCATGGCCCAAGCGTTGAAAGCGTAAACCCAAGTGTAATGGATCTATGGATCATGGGGCGTTTAGAGCGTTGAAATATTATAACAAAATAATGAGGAGCTAGAGAAAATACAGCAAAAGCTTTAAGAAGTTAGGTTACAATGTGTAAATCTTAATAGTAAATTAATAATAATAATAATATATTTATTGCATTATATGTATGTACATGTACATTGTACAATACAACAACCTTTACAATTCAAG
>DWDW01002613.1:0-10050 GCA_018245635.1 Mimoniades versicolor eupheme
TAGAACTGTTTTGTTGATATTTGGTGCAGCGACAGTTTGAACTATGTAATGGCGTAGGTAATACACAACAATTATATATCCCGCCATGGAACAGGTGGTTAAGGAAACAGCTAATGAAGCAAATAAAGGATATCATAATCGGCAGTCTTATCCGTAATTAGCAATTTCTTCAACAACCAAACCCAACCGCAGGACAAAACTTTTACTGTGATACTTATGAAAAGCAAATATAATTTGTGTCATTATTATATTAACGGCCGGAATATTTGATGACTAACGTCATAAACAGCGCAAGGAGAAAAATGCCACGTCACGCTAAAAGCATAAAATATACGCTACCTGTAGCATACATATTATACATATAAAGCAAATACCTAACCCGGAAATATTTCCTCTATCGTATAAATTCTCGTTATAATGAGATGGCACATTAAATCGGCCTGAACAGTAAACCCGTCGCGTCTATTTACGTCACAAGTTACAAAGTACCATTAATGTTATCCCTCTGCGTCTTTAGTTGCGTAGGCCGAGACAGAACTCTATACGGATTTAAAATGTAATGCTTTTATATTTCCCTATGACCGACGCTGCAAAGTTCGAATGTCACGATAGAAATCTGGAATGATCTCACTCAATCTTATTTTTTGTAATATTAAATAGTAGCCCCTTCTTGCTCGTGATTTCATGATTTCCCTCAAGAACAGAATAGTCTGCCGGAGTGAGAAACAGACTTTCAAACCGCTAGGCCACTTAACCCAATGGCCGGATATAACCCGTGAAACATATTTGACAGTATAATTTCCAAGTAGAATTTTTCAAAATATAGGTACTACCTACAATAAAATAAATCGTTGTTAACGGAATTCGTAAATAGTTTCCTTTTTTACCAATGAGATGCTAACTGAAAATAAATATTTCATCTGAATACAGTTTAGATAGTTGTTTGTTCAAGCATCTTTATAACAGCCATGCGTCAATAAAAAAAATATTGTGTCTCGATGGATCCATCCCTTACATAACAATTCAATGGCTCTTTCATTTGATCTCTTACTTTGGCTACTTTTGGTCTTCAATGGAAGGTACGATCCATTGTTACGGCACTCTTTGTTCATATAGATGTATCGCTAGACCAAATGGATATATTTAATCGTATATAATGTATTACTTGTATCGTATATATTGTATTACACAAATTTCGTAAATGTACCGCATGTTCGTCGCAATGATAAAATAGTTTACTGTCATATATACTTTGTATATTGTCATATATGCATTCCTCAGAGAGCGTAACTTCCAACATTGCCATCTATTATAACTTGAGATGTATGTCATTACATAGACAGTATGAGAGACATAATAATACTTTAGCGACACAAATATTATATGTTATTTGTCAGACGGTTTTAAAAAAAATGTGAACGGTCTGACAGAATGCGGTACCACCATCACACCAATGTTTAACGTGAATTACGCAACAAAACACATAACATCACGCCCGTAATAACCGAAGAGAGGGCTCTAGTACACTCCAAGATGTCATCAGTTACGTTTGCGTCCCCTATCGAATAGATGGGGAGTCATTACCATACACCGAGCGCATATCCGGACTCCGAGCCACTACTAGAAAATCCAATAGTGCCCGGCCCGGGATTGGAACCCAGAACTGTCTTTCGGCAGTTACGCTTGCACATAACACGTCCTACACTACGTTTGTCGCGCCGCGATCTCCACTCCAGAACTCGTCTATTCCGCCGATCGTCCGTTCGTCGGCAGACATTGCTATTGCCACTTCAGCATGCTAATCGTTAAAGCAATATAAATAACCTCACTATTGTGTCACCTCGAACATAATGTTACCTTAATAATTACTTCTATAATGTCATATCAGGTAGAAGAAGCTGCAAGAAAAAGTAGGTCTCTGAAGGTAGAAGTATTTATCACACAGTGATCTATGTCTACCCTGTAATGGATTAGACTTATCCTAGTAACATTCAGCTAGAATATATGTCGATGTAGTTGATTATGCAGTGTCGACGTGAATACGATTTCGCCACCGCCGGTCTATGTACAAATGAACCAGCTGTTAAAGCTTAAATTGAATTTTGCTTAGAAGCCGGATTTGAACATGATTTAAGTTCGCATCCGTAATAAATAAATGAACCTAACACGGGCAAAATCACTTTTATTTTCATCGTTATATTATACACTTATAAAGATTTATTAATAACTGGCTCATAGGCGGCCTGTATTGCCATGTTGAAATAATAAAAAAACTTTACAACACGCCCATAATCCCCGAAGAGATAGGTAGAGCAGTGTTGTACACATACACCTTTCACCATTTATGTTTACGTCCAACTTTGGAATAGGTGGTGATCCTATTGCATTATCCGTTATACGATTGTATTGGCCTTAACAGCTTAGTACCATACTTTTAAAATTGCAATGTCTTTTTAAGTATACAAGATGTATTTTCAAAGCAAAAACGATTCGTAAAAGAATTTAATTTTGTAGTTATTTATAAATTTATAGTTGATAACCTTTTTTTGAGTAATGGCCGGAAGAAAAACTCTATAATCAAAACCTCTTCAAATTGCCGTCCTACTTTTGAGATTCTGGTTTTGTTCTTTCATTTATTCCTTGAACGAAGAATTTCGATATAAGTGACTAGTTGTCTATGTAACCTTTACTTGTCATGCCTCTCATCTAAAGAATGTGCAAGAATAATGGCTTTTCTAGAACTAGACATAAGAATGCGTTATACTGCAAAAACGGTGCGTGAAATATTAAGAACATTCCAGCAGTCTAAGTAAAGGTCCTAAGAAAGTAGAAACCATCTAAAGAAACCCTATAACGGCAGATCATAAAGTACTATTGAGTACTCGCCTCTACTATTACTATTGATACTATTGATACTAGTACTATTGAGAAATCCATCAACTTCTGCTTTAGATACGATAAGACTAAATTGGTAACAGTGCAGTAAAAAGAAGGTTTACTAAAGCAAACCTAAAGCTCCAAAGGTCACTAAGGGGTCCCAAACACGAGAGAAGCATCGAACAGGCAGACTGTGCTACGACCAAGCAACGTCAAGTTTTAGTCTTGGAGTTTAAGTAATGGAACACGCTTAAAACAAGCTCGGAAAGACTCCCTAACTCAGAAGCCCTAGACTCAGAACAGAAAGACGGAGGACTGGGAGAATAATCCAAATCAGATTTTAAGGCGGAAATGTCAGTTCTCAGAAGTTCTGGACTCAGAACAGAAGGGTGGTAGACTGGGAGAATAATCCAAATCGGATCTTAAGGCGGAAATGTCAGTTGTCAGAAGCCCTGGACTCAGAACAGAAGGGTGGTAGACTGACAGAATAATCCAAATCAGATCTTAAGGCGGAAATGTCAGTTCTCAGAAGCCCTGGACTCTGGACAGAAGGGTGGTAGACTGGGAGAATAATCCAAATCGGATCTCGAGGCGGAAATGTAAGTTGTCAGAAGCCCTGGACTCAGAACAGAAGGGTGGAAGACTGGTAGAATAATCCAAATCGGAACTCAAGGCGGAAATGTCAGTTATTAAATTGTAAATAATGCGTAAAATATACTTTTTAATGTTATTTAAGTTTTTTTATCGCAGGTTAGAATTGGCATATTTTTCAAATTTCAAAATGTTACTCACTACCGTATAACTATAGCTTCAACTAAAATAGGTGAAAATGCAGCGTAATGTTAGACAAACTAAAAATGGTTTGAGCTCAAGAATGTCATCGTTAATAGATTCAAATATTACAAGATCGATTTTATACAGGTTTTTGGTGAACATTGTCAGGTGAACAGTCTTTCACTAGTACTGTACATATATTTATTTGAATCAAAATAACAAGAATACTATAAAATGATTGGTCATTATGAGCGGTGAGAAGTTTTAAATGTTGTAATATATGAACCATTATGTAAATAAAGAAACGTTAAATTTAAATGTGTATTCAATGTTTTTACCAATACCTACTAATAGAGATATTGTAATACAAAAATTTACATAGACACAAATATTTTTACTCTCTACATTATTTTATCTATTAATTACAACTACAGACAGTTTCATTAGAAAATTTCGGAACACTGCATTTATATCCAGGGATACAGCTTGTCTTTGTACCAATAAAAACCAAAATCCGAAATGAAATCCGAAAAGGAAACAGACGATAGAATTCATTCTCGTGAATAGATGCAGTATTTATATTACTAAAAAAAACGGATAGACAGTTTCATAGTACAATTTCCTGTCTGTTCGTATAATTTCCACATCGACATTTCGATTTAATCGTTAAAAGAATTTCATAATAATTCACTCGTAAATGTCAGCGGCATTACAAGCGCGGCGTTCAACAAGTGGACTCAATGTCAAGGTTTTCACCTTTCTCTGCTCGTTTTCGTCTGCCCCACGAATCTCAGTGCGTTCACACCGAAATCACCTACTAGTTTTATTTTCACTATACGCATACATCTGTGCGGAAATCTATTGTAATACGAATTTGGACAGTACGTTTTTTAACCTCAATTTTGTTTCTCAACTTGCGTTGTCGCAATTACTGGATCTAATTCTTGACCTACGCTTGATCAATGATAAATACATTGCACAAGTAATATTAATGTACAACGGCATTGTTAAACAAATATACAGACATTTATTCGATTCAAGCAATACGCGGCCGAGCAGTAGGCACGATTCTCATGAGTATTGAGATCACTCTACGATTCTACTCCAGTATATACTCGTATATTGGTTAGTGACGAGTACATCTAATAGAATACTGTGGACCGCCCAGTAATCGTAAATATTTAACATATTGTTTCTATCGCGAAATGGTTCGCCGGCATTTGCCAAGAACTAAACGCAGTAGATGTTATCTAACTTTACATGGAGTGAAATGTGTAACCTGTGTAAAAATATTTTGCATAATACATAGCCCTGGCATTCAGAAAGGCTGATTTTAGGTACAATACACATTATGACTACCTCTTTAAGCTGGTGGATCATGTCATATTATATGTCGTGGATTGAAACCCCTGATCGGTCTCCCAAAGTGCGCATTATTATTTATTAGCCTATCTTCTACTTGAAAATCCGAGAAGCAGCACGAGCTCCTACCCCGTGCGTGACAATAGGCTCACAGTCTATCCCATGGGACGTTCATATAACTTTTGAAAGATATGTTTACAACGCTCCTCTGTCCTGCCCTTCTGGGAAATACCCGACGTATAATGTATACCTATTATCACTAACTTGTGGTATGGAAATTAGCCGCCCTACGTTAATCCGAAACCAATACACGTTATTAATATATCCATGAAAATAATAATATAGTTTCTTAGAAACGCAAATATACCAAACATTGAACTGTTTGTTATAAGGTACATTTACAATGTGATAATTTATATTTATAGTAGTGTAGTGCGTTTTTTTTTTGAATCAAAGTGCTTGTAGCAATTTGTTAAGAAAACAATAAAAAATGTAAACTGTAATTTTTATCAAAATACATATACATATTGTAGATGTATTACAATTAAAATACAAATTTCTGGTTTCAAATAAAATAATATCATATAACTTGCATTGACTGAGTGAGTGTGTATTTTTCAAGAAGTCGATAATAATGAAAATAAAATAAAAAATACCCAATAATTCATCCCCATGACGAACGAAATAACTCTTATTAACTCTTAGTAACGAAATAATTCTTATACAACATTACTTCCTGAGTCTGGATTAAGCTCGGTAAATTTAATACGCTCACCTTTCATTCCATGTTGAGACAGAACATATGAGACGAAATGAACATATGCCTGGCGCTCCGGAGGACCACGGGCGCCAAGACAATAGAAATTCGTGACAATAGAATGACTCGTTCCTTTACAACACAATTTAAATAAATATTCCAAACATAATATTTAAGCAAACTGAGTCAACCGGAACGGAATGACACTCAGGTGAGCACAATATCATTATTACATATTACTGCTGCACTTACGCGTATAATTGTAATATTGTGTTTGATGGCGCGTGGACTACCGACAATAAACGCATAATTATGTTTATTTTCAATTTTTTATTTCGTTTTAGTTTTCCCCTTAGGAACTAGTGTAGAATAAGTTATTAGGCACTAATCCAAAGTATAGAATCGTTTTGAATAAATGACTATTACCGAACATACATATACGTGATATGAACCATTGGGTAATTAATGATAATCAAAGTGTTATATATATTTAAGAAAGAGAGGCCAGGTCAAAAGTTCCTGAAAGGCATGATGTATGAACATAAACTCTCATAGACATGGATGATGCTAAAGAAGTTCGCTGAAATCGAAGCAAGTGGAAATCCTTCATGTTTGCCTACCACAATGCGAAATAGGCGCAATAAAGTGTATCCACGTATGTATATATTTACGATAATATACGAGTACGTAGAAGTAACGGGTATACAGTGCAAACGAAATCTCTATTAATCGCCGGTTTACAAACGGATCTCCGTGGCTTAAGTAATAAATTTTGAGATAATCGCTACACACAGCAGATCAGCTACACGCTCATGGATAGAACAAACAAATATTGCGTACACATAAAATACAATTTCTGTTAAGAAGTCAATCATTTATTCATTTATTTGTTATTTATTTATTTATTTACGATGTCAACAATGTGGTAAATGTCATCTATGTATTAGTATGTACATTGCAGCTAACATTCTTGAATTGATATTCAAAAACTAACGAAATTGCAAACTTCATTTATTGTCTTTCATTTTTTGTCAAGTATTGTGTGCAATCGTGAACATCGAAATGTGATTTCGCTGTGATCTGTCATTAAACAATATGTTACCGACCACATTTTTATTGCGATCCCTGTTCAAACATATCTCAGCTTGGTACAAAACACCGGCGTACTTTAACAGCAAGTAATAGGTACCTACATACGCATCGATTTTCTAAAGTGAACTTTCTCCTAACTCACCCTTAAATCCCAAGGGTCCCAATCCAATCCCAATCCAATCCAGTCCCAGTCCCAATCCCAATCCCAATTTGAGAAACGTCTAGCACAAAATTTATAACGCATCTTTGTTAAGTGAAGAGAATAGTAACCAAGCAGACAAAACTCCCTAAGAAACCGCTGCAGTTTATAAGTCAACACATTATTCAAATATAATCATAAAAACGTGCGTAAATAAAATTTATAAAAACAAAGCTCTATTGTGCGTCATCGTCCTATCGCGGCTCCGAGTTTACTTGCAAAACGGACGAAACTCAACAAGTGGTGTGAGGTCAGCCGGCAAATTTGATTTCGTTTTTGTCGGAGAATTGGCCACGCGTTTCTACAACATCGTGTATAAATCGTGTACATATAAAATGGTTATATATGTATGTTAAATGTACTGTAGGAATATTGTTACGGCACTTAAGATAATAAAATTAGTTCGATGCGTACCTGTATATCGGTCCGATATCGCCTCAACTCGGATTGCTGGATATGTGAGAAGACATACTGATTGCCAGATTCTTTTTGTTAAATTTATCCCCTTCGCGCCTCATATTTTTCTACATGTACGCGTCCATAACATACAAGACCCCATCTATTGTCTTCTAACAGAAATCAACATAAAGACAAAACACTCAGTGAGTCGTATATACATATATCTTAGAACCAAGAAAGTTACGAGGTAATCTCGCGACGTCCTTGCATTAAAATATGAGTTCTATTACGATGTCCACCCACAAAAACCAACGCCTCGTTGTAAACGGTTGTTACATACAACCACTAGGCTCTGCACCTATTCCACAGTGGGACGTAAACGTAACCGGTGAAACGTGGTAGAGTTCTGCATTCCTCTACCTACTTCTTCGGGGATTACAGGCGTGAAAATACTTTTTTTTATATACAACCATAGTATTAATAAAATGGTCGGATATGGTTATTAATATGTTATGGGTCAATTAGGTGGAATTTGACGTGAATTGAACTCTACACTAAGTTTACTAACTGCCGATACTGTAAGCAGAACATAAGGTTTTTTCGAACTCATTGTATGTACATATATGCACATTAAGTGAGCAGACATTGCCCGCATGCAACATACTTATGCTACAATAAACACGTTCATTACGTTGCTTCAATTGATTGCAGTAATAGCCCAGTGGTTTAAATTCGACCTCTCTTTCCGGGGGTCTTAGGTTGAACTCTTCAAAAAAATGTACATTTCAAGATTAAATATTCACAGAGACGTGAGAAATGAGGAAATCCGCAACCGTAGAGTTCACAATAATAATTTTATTCTCCATATCATGTGAAATCTGCCAACCTGCACTGGGTCAATGTGGCTAAACCATGGCCTTAAGGGAGTTAAGGAATCTCTGATTCTTATCCTGAGAGGAGACCCATATTCCAAAAGAGGAACATCAAAATAGTTCGACAAGAAAAACGAAATACCATAGAAATAGTATTCATAGCGAATACTACTAAGGTGCCATATAAAATACAAACAGTCAGTAAAGTTTAACCAACGAGCAAAGTTGCTGAGACATGTGCATATTATTTTCTAAACTTTGTACAATGAAACTTATGGCCGACCGTATAATAAATAAATGCGCATTTAAATATTGCTTCATTTTTATTTTTATTCATTAAACAGATTGGGATTGTGTCAGCCTTTTCATTATAACATAAAGTTCATTAAATTGCAGTATTGTGTATCTTTAACATTATTTGTTTTCTGAACTACTGCATTATGAAAATTTATTACGTGTTTGTTGTTTTTCCCGCCAAAGTGCACGGCGGGCGGAAAAAAGGCACCTTGTCGCGTACTTTGAAACGCATTGTACCAAAAAACTACTTAATCAGTATTCCATGTGTCCCAGTGAAAGAAAGTAATGAAAAACATTAGGAGACATCATATGGTTTATATGGAGTACCTTATTTGTAATTAATTTCGCAACGCTGTTGTGTGCTATAGCTGTGGAGCACAACTCTTGGGCGGGCACGTGGGACCTAAAGGTGTTTCACAAAGCTGTACTCGTATTTATTTTCTTATTAACTTGCTTTGAACCTCAAACGAGTAATCGTTATTCATTTAACACAACTAAGTTAATATTTAACGATTGTTGAGGGTCATATTATAAAGGATTCCGATACATTAGCAATAACTAGTAATTAACCACACTTCTCATATCGGGAAGTAAAACAATGAGATACTTCATCCCTTAAATCCCTCAGAAACCTTCAGTAATCGAGAAAACCTGAAAAGAGGTGGCGCCACTAATGCAAACAGAATATCTAGAACCAGTCCTGTGTATTTTACTAAGCAACGTAAGGAAGGTTAACTTTTATTGGGCACATAGTTAATTGGAACCTCGCAGTTCGGGTAAGGCTTCGTTGTAATTACACAAAATTCTTCTTTAAGGTTCATCATTAATTTACTGAAAAGTAACGAATTCTCGGAAAGTGTCGAAATTGCTTGGGCCGTAGACATTATGAAACAGCTTATTAAGTTCACGCGTTAAATATGTTTTTCATAATTAATACAAAGGTAAAGATTTTCCACTGATTATGTGTCCTTTGTAATTATTAACATCAGAAAATACTAAACGATTTTTATATAACTACATATTAAAATACAGCGTCGCAGGTCCTTATGTTGAAATTTTATGAATTGCCGCAATAACAATCGACTTGACAAATGTAAATGGAAACTCCTCCGAATTCAGGAACATTACGGTGATTATAAATCAACCGGTAGGCATTATTTTACACGTTCACTACGAATCACCCAGATCAGCGTAGGTACAGATCGTACGTAAAAGATATAAATACTTGTACATAACTCAGATGCGAAAGATTATTTATGCCGTTTCTAAAAATGTTAGGTATTTATTCATTTATTCTTAATTTAAATGTTGCTCGTTACTGCCTCGTTGGTCGTGTTTGTTGCAAGTGCGACTGCCGACCGGGAGGTCCCGGGTTCGATTCCCGGGTCGAACACTACAAAATTTTCTAATTTAGATTTTCT
>DWDW01002614.1:0-10050 GCA_018245635.1 Mimoniades versicolor eupheme
ATATAAGTGTAGCGCACTCATGTAAGTAGCGCACCGTCCGCGAGCCGTCTCTCCGGAATTTGCGCCGACGATTACCCTGGAAGCCACTTGTCCACAAGCGTGGGTACGTTTTATTTATTTTCTCCTCTATTTCGTGTAATGAAGTTTTTGATTGTACCCAGTTCGTAAACACGTAAGGCTAATGGAATTTCTAAAACAGTATTGTTGTTTTTTATTAGTAGTAGTAATAAACCACCCAAAAACTACCACAAACATCAATAGCGAACGGCGAGTGAATAGTTATATTCTTGAATACATATAATTTTGCTCCAGTTTACAGTTACAAGGTACCATATAGGTATATGAAACATACATACGAAACATACGAGTACATGCGAAAATTTTATCTCGTGTGCTGATATTAGAAAATCAAGGCAAGATATAAAATATTGCTTGAGAGACATAAAATGAAAAATTTTAACCACCTATTTACTGTTACTGGTTACAATGCAGAATATAAATATTCCGATATAAAAATTATAATACTGTAGAAGTATTGCGCTTTCGTAATCAAAATAGAATATTTTTGTGTTCTACTCAATTCATGTTCTTAGAAATTTCTATAGCAGTACACAATAAATTACTGTAAAAAATATGAATACTATAAATAAAATATATTTAGAATAATTTTTCCATTGAATATTCTATTTATAATACAAGTATGTCGCAATAACATTATAAATATGTTGACGTTAATATAAAAACTAGTGCAGCCATTGACAAACTATCATCTTACATATTATGAGATCATAGCAGACTACGTTGAGTTCTGATATCTTCAATGTTATAGAATATAAGCTCAGACAATTGCATAATTTATTTTGTCCTAATGATCGTGTTAACTCGAGTTATTTTTACATAAACATCGAAATATTAGAAATAGTACTCTTTTCGTCCTAATTTCCAATGATCTCACAGCAGATACGAACGAAATCGGGGACGCAAGTCAGTATATTTCTTTTTGTGTTAAAGTATTGTAAAGATATGACGTTTTGATTTCAAGAGCATTGTTCTCAAGACAAAAAGCGCCAAGTTCCAAACTCATATTACGTTTATTTATTAAAGCGATGACAAATTAATTAAACCTTATTGTTCTAAGACAGAAGTTGTTGTTGAATAGATATAATCATGCAAATTGAAAATGTAATGTAGGTACTAAGCAAATAAAAGTATTTCGCTAAACGGTGTGAAGCTGAAAATAATGATATACGCCTTAACAAAAAGTGACTACTTAGGTAACATGACTCTTGTAACCCCTGAAGAGGTAGACAGAAGAATGTAATCAAGTGATATTATATTCATAATAACTAGTTAGTTATTACGAATTAAACTTCTTTACAATTTAGTGCGCATAAAATCAAAATGTAAAAAAAATGTACCATGGCGTCTGTAATCATTGGAAAGTTCGGCAGAGGAGTGTGGTACACTCCCACATTTCACCAAATACTTTTACGTCTCACTATTTAATAGGAGGTGAGTCTATTTCCAAACACATCAAAGTTAGAAAAATTCAATGATACCCGACCCGGGATTTAAAGAACCCTGGACCTCTGGAACCGCAGGCGCTCGTGCAACCGCCCGACCACCGAGGCAGTCTACCTAAATATCAAAAAGTACCTAGAACAACGTAACATCAAGTCTGTCATCCCCGAAGAGGTAGGCAGAATAATGTAAACACTCCCACGTTTCACCGGTTACGTTTACGTCCCACTACGGAATAGGTGGTGAGCCTATTGCCGAACACCGGGCACATATCCAGACTCCGAAAATCTAAATGTAGAAAATCTAAATTCGAAAATTTAGTAGTGTTCGACCCGTGAATCGAACCCAGGACCTCCCGTTCGGCAGTCGCACTTGCAACCAACACGACCAGCGAGGCAGTCACATAGACATGAATACATACTTTGTTTAAAACAGTATATAATATAATCGTGTATTTACGAAACATTTAATATTATAAGAGTGAAATGACGCTATTAATACATTATGGCTTAAAAAATCTATGCGAAAGGTCTCTCGATACAATGTTTCGAAATTATACACCTTTGTGTCTTACAACTCGACCGTTCAAATAAAAGTAATGGATGGTTTTGTTCGCAACAATGCAATTTTTCTAAAGAGATTTTGCACTGAAATAAGAATACAAAAAAAACGTCAGAATCAAAATCAGAAATCTCATTTATGAAGAATAAGTTTAGTTTCGATTTTACTTAAAAACCAAAATAATTTCCATACTGTGATCCCTATGATACTTTTTATAGGTTATATTTATTTAAAAGCATATTCTAAGTAGCCTTTGGTTTTTATGAGAAGTCCGTGTATTGATTAAATTAATTTAACAATATTGATAAAAGCAGGAGGATTTCTGGCCGGTGTATGGCAGTAGGCTCGGTCGCTATTTTATAACATAACTGTGTAGTTACACGTGGGAGTGTACTACGATCTTTTGCCTACCCTTTCGGGCCTAGATGTTAATTTCTAAAAGAACCTATTAAACGGATAGTTGAACAAAGTTAATTGAGCATTAGAAGCAACGACCTGCCATATTAACTCAACTCATACATAATTCAAAAAATATTTATCTTTAATCTTTAAAAAATCACCGTTAATCGTTATCAAGTAAATATTATTCTATAAAAATACTTTGATTCAACGGAAAATGTAGCAAAACACAAATCATGCATGTATATTGTTACACTAAAAAACAATCCAGTTTATTGGCATTAGGATTATCTAGGGTAACATTGTAACATTTCATTTGAGCACCAAATAGTGATGTTCTAGAAAGTGGGAAGATATAAACGTAACATACATACGTATATCGATTAAGATTTTTATTAATTGCGATAAATAATATAAAGCGAGGCATGTCAACTTCGACCTGAGCTGGTGTAATGTTTGTTTGACTCACCTCGTCGTGGTCGGTTGGGCCGAAATAAAACCGTTACATCAGTATTTAAATTTTCTACAAAATCTACAAGCATAACGCAATTAAACGACTCCTGATAAATTTAATTGTAGGTACATAATATTTTAAAATGCATAATCATTTCATCAGTTAACGGCATTTTATTTGAGACAATAATATTTTTCATTTAAATTTGAGAGATGACGTGGTTGATCCAATCATGATTTTTTTGTTGATATATAACTATATCTTTCAATCTGATTTACAACTACAATCTATCTTTTATATTTTCTCTCAAAGTCCAGGTGTTTAAGAGTAAGCCTACAACTTTGACAAAAAACATGTATCTAAGACCCAATTTTTATTTAAGTTGCTAAGTTTGAATTGAAAATATATATTATCGAAAATGGAATAAAAGCGATCAGAATGTGATTTAGAAGCTCTATAAGATATTTTAGTAAAAACAAAACCGCATTCATTCACATAAACACAAGTAAACTGAATATAGCATTTAAACTAATAATGGGGGTAGGTATTTTTTAGACACAGGCTTTTGTTGACAGCGAGTAGTATTATAAGAAAATAAATGTTGGAATAGACTGTTTAGTTGGTCGTGTTGGTTACGATCGAGACGTCGTCGTTTCAAATACCGGGCCGAGCACTATTCGATTTTTCTAACTTAGATTTTCTACTAGAGGCTCGGATTCTTTATATGCGTCTGGTATATGGCATTAGACTCACCATCTATTCCACAGTGGGAGGTAAAAGTAACTGATGAAACGTGAGAGTGGATTACATTCCTCTGATTACCTATTCGGAGAGTACAGGCGTGATGTTACGTTAAAAACAACTTCAGTGTTTTCGTTCATTTATGATTTAAAACAGGAAAATTAATTTCAAAACAATGCAGGCTACCATTAAGGTTATCATTATATCAGGCTATTAATCTTATGTAAGACTTTCAAACTCCGAAGTTAAGTGTTTACAGTTTTAGAATACTTCTATGCTTTAGAATACTTGCACGACTTCGCGTTTATGAGATATGAAAATTATAATGATTTGTTATGTTCTACTTGCGTCTTAAAGCTATATTCTTGGCGATAGTTTATCGCTAAGCTTAAAAAATAATAAGCAAGTTATTGATTCATTCGCCATTTACATTTTTAGTCGTGCGCGATGTCCTGTTAACTCAGTTGGGTGGATGGTTGGGTCATACTATTATTTTCTACATATTTTTCTTTTAAAACTATCGTCAAAGTTCTGGTATTGTTAGGCAATACACAATTTAACATAAAAATAAGTTGTGACTACCTAACCTCGTTCGGTTGGATATTATCAATGATCATACATATTCATATTACTAAATGAACAATTTTTATGTAACTCGTAAAACAGACATATGTATATACACTTATGTACGCACATCTGCATGTGTAATTCGTGACTGGTTTTCCTGAAAGGGCCTCTGAAGGTTTTGGTAAAAATTACAGATAAGAGGACATTTCGAGTTAAGACACTTACGTTACAGTCGTAAAATCAAACAGAAGATAAGAAATAAAATCTGTGAATTTTAAATGGTGAAACGTTGAAGTGAACTAGACTCCTCTGTCTACCTCTTCAGGGATTACAGGCGTGATGTTAGGTTTTTCTGTCTATTAAAATACAATCTGAAATTCCAAATCTTATGCATATAGTACATAATATTTATTCGATGATATTCACAGTAACCAATGTCAATATTGTTAACGTAATCGTGGTTATAATAGTGGGTAGTAAGTTTCATCTATTTATACATAGCTAATTAATTACAGATGGCACTGTGAGATACTGTTAGTGGGTTTGCAATAGTACGAATACAATTCGTTTCTCAGAAATATCTCAAAAATTGTGTGAAATTTTTCATATTATGTAGGTACGTGATGTATTTCAACACACCTGTATTTCCTAAAGAATAGGCACATGAGTGTGGTGGTACTTCGACGTTTCACCTGTTATAGGTCCAATGGAATAGCAGTTTAACCGCGGTGTATTATATTGAGTTTATCTATTGTGAAAATAAATAGAAGTCTATATTTCTAACGGGAACGTAGCAATTCCCACGTGGAACTGGAAAGGCCTCGAGGGAAGGTCGACCGACCCGGTACCCGCTGTATAAAACGAATATATTCAAGTACGGTGTCATGGCTCTACTATTGATAACAGTATTATTTTTTATATGCTATCAAACTAAACTAAGGAGTCTAAAGTCATACTTAATGCCTAATAACATTATCTCGCATTCAAACCATGCAGCGGGTTACAGAGAACGTGTAGGAGTCGCATATTTCACGTACATATTTCATATTCCTTACGGAGTCAGCAGTAAGCACCGAATTACAAATACATCAATCTTTACACACCCGACATGCTTCTTCTGCATTTATCTTCCTTTTCATACACATTTATACTTAAAAATAATTAAATTAATTATTAAAATTAATTAAATAACACTCATATAGTATGTTTTCAATTTATTGAACTCTAATATTAATATAGTCGTTCGAATAGGAGTAGCGTAATTTTTAGACGAGTGAGCTACTTGTTATACTACAAACACAAGTCCAAAACTCGTAATGTTCGCTGAGATAACTGCTGATAATGTGACAGATTATGGACAGGAGATAACGGGAAGGGCCGAAATTAGTAGGCGTTATCGGGGCCAATACCTGTGTATACACGATCGATACGGACCACTCAATATAGTAATGTAACCTTTATTTGTGTATGACACTACCACATTATATCGTTACGCCTAGTTCTTTTCGGGTTAGGCACAGGCAAAGGTATTATATTTCCCCTTGTAATGCGCTGTACCCGCATTAATAGCTGTGTGCATCATAACTGACACCCACGCCAGCCAGATTCTTTTAAATTAACAGAATTGGACATATCCGAACAGGAACTTAGTTCTGTACGATTTCGTGGATGTGGCATATGATATGACTTAGGTGACTGTCAGTTGCTATGTTTTGAAAGCATGTTCAGGTTAAATCAGACCTCATTTGTTTAGTTATCATTCGTTTAATTCATTTCTATTACCTCGTGTTAAAATATAATCATCGTTTAAATAATTGATATTAAACATTGATATTCATCATTATTAAAAAAAATCAAATAAACATGCGTTCTAATATTAAAAACAAGGTTGTTAATGTAAACTGTTTTTATAGTTATTTATATATTTAATTGACCCCACAATTTATACCTAACACTAAAGCAGACAACGGATAAAATTAACGAATGTACTATACAATCTGTAGTATATTGTATTCGAAAAATACTTGGCGTTTTTAATATCTTACAACCCGATGACATATGATTTAAGGTTCCCTTTGTGTTAATCGAATGTGTTGTATGCCTCGTTGGACGTGTTGGTTGCAAGCGCGACTGCTTATCGGGGGGTCCTGTGTTCAAATCCCAAGTCAGGCACTATATGATTTCTTTAATTTAGATTTTCTACTAGTGACTCCGAGCCACTTCGAGCCGGGGGTCTCGATTTGTGCCTGGTGTATGGCAATAGGCTCAACACATATTGCATATTGGGACGTAAACGTAACTGGAATTTGAACACATGCCTCTCAACCGGCACTACTTTGTGTAGTACGACAGCATGCAGTACGACATATGTGATGTGATAAACTTGCAAGTCCGTTTCTACATCACAAATACAAGTGGGACAATTAATAAACAACTTGTGGGTTATAAGGTTAATCATGAGCAGAAAATCTTATCGTGTCCTAACATGACTCTACAGCTCTACAATGTTAAGGGCGATGTAATCATGAAGTGTACGTAGAGTCAAATACACGTGGGAACTGTGAAGCGATCATTGGATGGTATTTTCCCCGATACATCTACTGACCGCATGTACATGCGGATGTCACGGATGCGCCCTTACATTAATAAAATAAACATAAACTTAGTTGCGAACAAAAACATGTGACGTATTTCTTTGAACTAATTAATGCAGACTGTTTAATTGTAAGCTTTAAATACTTTGTCTTTATTATCTAAGATGGACATAATTTTAAATTCTGGATACGTGACCGTCGGTTGGTAATATTTACGATGTTTTTTTTATATTAAACGCTGTCAAATATATAAATGGACCTTTTACACGGAAGTGGAAATGTTAGCCAAATATCTTCTGTTTTGATTCAATTGATTTGATTCAAATACTTTGTGCAAGTAACCTCTAAAAATACATAAGTCATCTAAATGTGTCAAAATATTAAAATAACACAACAAAAGATAAAAAATTCATGTAACGAATACTGAAATAATAATTTCATGTAAGCAGTAACATTAGAGATGTTAGTAACGTGGGCATGTTAGAAACGTATGATTAGAATTTTATATAAGCGAAACATGTAATGTAATATATAAACATAAATGTTAACTCTGTTCACTGCTAATCTGTACGATAACAAATGTGATAAGCGATTTGGTGTCAATCGTTGTAACGAAGTAGCTATTAGATACCAAACTCAGGTTGCCACCGTATATTCGAAAACTTCGGCAGAACACCAAGTTGGCTCACCTATGATGTGACGTAACGTAACTGGTGAAACGTATACTACACTGGGAGTATACTACACTCCTCTGTCTACCTCTTCGAGGCCTTCGTGATGATACGTATAGATAGGTCCTATACATACAACTATTCTACATAATCCCGATTTTTACAACGAATTTTATTGAAAAGAATTAAGTAATGCATTAAGTAATTAAAACTAGCAATGTAATTTATAGCTACTTATTATATAAGGTTCGACGTATCGTCCCATCCAAACAGACGATGTATGATGAGAATTATCGTTCATATTAAAGTGATCCATTTATCTGATAATAATATAATAATTTGATAAGTGTACATTCTCTTAACTTTCGTGTCATGCATAGTACGTATATATGAAATATGAATTGTATTAACTTTGGAGGTAAAATGTCTTGAGCAAACCATATACTCGTACATACATATTTAAAGCTAGAAGTCTTTGAAATCGGCGCGTGTTCATGAAGAGAGCGGTGAATATAGAAGCATTTGAGGTCTGTATGTATAGATATATGAGATGCATTGCTTTCTGCCTACGTCCTAAGAGATCTAGTGTGATGGTATGCGATATATATTTAATGTTGTCCCTTAGTGGAATACTAAAATAATTTGTTTTGTTCATGTGTAGTATCTTGTTTTCCGTAGTTATATTTACATTAAAAAGAATACAGTTGACTCAAATAATTCCCCGACACCATTTATAGTATTAAGTTTTATCATTGAATGTAAATGTTTTTTGCGTAACAGCAAACAAATGGAAAATTCTTCTTGGTATGAATCAAAACAAAGATGGTTTAGTCCGTAGATAGTTCAAGTGCCTCTGATATAACACTTTGAGTTTATGAACAACAATCAAATGTTTAAATATCTTTCATAATTATGATTAAACAATTAGAAGCTATTCCTGAAGACCGTTTCTGTCCCAGTCTTTTGTATTTATTAATCAATTACTGATTAAGGGAACAGAATTTTTAAGAATGTCATGTTATCATGTCATGTCATGTTACACATACGTATTTACTAAATTATATTTGTAAAGTAACAAGCATATTTATTTATAGGTGCGTGAATATGCAATATGTATAAATTAATTTAAAAATAGCGTTTTGAAATATTGGTATACCTTATATACATATATTCCCGCTTAAAACTTGAACCAGTTAAATATTAATTGATATGTACCTATATGTGTGTTAAAATTTACAACTTTTACCAATGTTTCGTTTATTCTATAAGAAAACAAGGTCCTCGTTTATCTGCGGAGACACTGTCAAACGAGTAAATATTCGTGATAACACTGTGATAACAGATGCACACTAATACATTTCATATATTATAGTAACAACTCATCTTCATTTTGCGTCCGAGCCCTATCATTTCAATACTACGAAAGTAATATTAAACATTATTGAAACAATTAACTAATTGTTGTTATTGAAGCGTAATGCTTTTAACTCCTCAGTTATAAGGAACTCGTTAAAGAAATACTTCGCGTGTATTGTTGACAAATGATAATATGTATATTTTGTAGTAGCACATATTAACCGTTATCGCTTGTCCGTTCCTTAAATTAATTATCGACAAGATGAAGGGAGTTTGTGTTTAACCGTTTCTACACCAGTATTTATTTATTAGAAACATCTTCTTAATATTTCCATATATTTTAAAATACATAACGCGGCTATATACAGTGATTGTAGGTATTATACCAAATAGTTATATATGAAATAATATTAAGGTCTAATTTAATACTATTATATGTAAAAAATTTCGTAATACATGTCACAACAAAATCGCAATGATATAAAAATTAAATATTAAAAAATACATACCGTTATCGTCCATACAAAATCCAAAGCACATGACACACTTAATAGGTAATAAAAAAAACAATTTCCAACGTATCACAACACCCTCACCTTTTCTGGAGGAATCGCTTTCTGAATTCAATGTACGCCGATCGTCCCTTATCCGTGTCATCGCCTATCTTAACGCGTCCGTGTAGGGGGACTCTATGTCCGGATATGCCATAGTCCATCTGCAGGTCGACGACGAGCATCAGCGTGAAGAGAACGAGGAAGGCGCTGATGGCGAGCGCGACGCGCTCCTTGAGTTTCATGTTGAGCATGATGCGCGCGGAGTGGCGGCGCGGCGCGGTTGGACTGCGGACATGGTCCTCGGGCGTCGGCGACCGCTTACAATCGCGCGCGTAAGCGCCGCGTAACCGGGACCGACGCCGCCAGCGCGCGCGCGCCCACCCGCTAACCCTGCAATAAAACCACCATTAGGGGATGCACTTACTAATTACCAGAGTAGCTGAGAAACAGTCATCAAAGTCATTTTGTTTTATGTTTCGTTCATAATTTTAAAACTAACGACCTCAAAAAATATAGGTCGCCATTTTTGATTTATTAATGTAGGTCATAAATAGTAAGACAAACGGAAATAAATTTTGCATTACAACAGGGTTAATGACCTGACACACAAATATATGTATGTAACAAGTACG
>DWDW01002615.1:0-10049 GCA_018245635.1 Mimoniades versicolor eupheme
AATGAAACGCTGTAGATTGGGTTTGCTTAAATGGTTGACTGCGTTTTAGTGCGAGGAGATGTCAGAGTGAAGCGGCAGGAAGAAGATGACGGAGGAGAGGACGCGACCCCGGAGCAGCTGTGCGACGGGCGCCCCGCCGACGAGTACTTCCGACTCACCACGGAAGGCGACTGCCGCGATGTAGTCAGGTCAGTTTCAGAGCAAGGTTCATATTATATATAAAAAGTTGACTTCTGTAGAACGCCATTAGGTATTAAGTCTGCCTTTTGGAACATAACTTTAAGTTAACAAAAAAGAAAAGTATCCAGTATTAAAGTATATACATCGTACTTATAAACCGACAGAATTGTTAAACTAAATCTATGTATCTGATTAAAGTCTTACATTCAGCTGTGATAATGCCATTCTCTGCGACTGAATTATTTATCATTATGCGTCGTTGATATGCAAGAGCTCGATATTCCAGCCGGTGAATGGCGCGGCCGATATCGTGCCTTGAATATTAGTCACAACGCCATTTTGTCCGAACAATAATTCCATTCGTATTCTGGTAAATTCCTATTACTATATTTACTTCCTTTCAGCCACGCCTTTGACTACATTACTTAGTCCTTTTGTTTATCGAACTTGAAAGGTTTGTTATTTGTTTATTTCTCGTTATTTTTGTTACCTTCTTGATTAGATTAGTCAACTTTATTTTGATTATCATAATCAAATAATGAAATTATGGAAGACTTTCACGAAAATTGTAATTTAATTATCGGATTTAATTAGAATTAATTGTCGACCAGTTTAACTTTCGCATGCGGTAATGAGTCGCATATTAAATACAATACTTGTATTTATGAATTGTTGGTAACCTTTCATATGAGTTTATCAATATTTTACATTCAAGACTATATGTGATAGTGCAGGCTCTGGGCGGCCCAGGTGAATATACAGTGAGGTGGTACAAACTGATATGCCGAAAGCGCGGCTGACTGTGTACAGGTGCGACAAGGGAGGTGAGAACGGCGTTACCAGGCTCGCGTCCGTGCGCTGCCCCGGCGGCCTGGCGTTCGATATCGACCGACAGACCTGTGATTGGAAAACACATGTTAAGAATTGCGATAAAATAGAAAGTAAGTTGTGCCAATGAAAGGGAGTGGTGGTACGAAGGGCCAGGTTCTGCGTTCAACGCCTCATAACAGATTCTGATGCCCTTTCGTCCATCCACTTCCTGTTTCTAGATGTTTTTGTTTAATATGTAATTTGTTATCGACGCAGGTGCACTAGGTCAGGTCTTAAACAGATCACTTGCCCGTCCGGCCTGGCTTTCGATCTCGATAAACAAACCTGCGATTGGAAGGGTAAAGTGGCCAACTGTGACAAACTCGAGAGTAAGTGGCGACAACGAAGCTATTGGCGCGTAGCGAGCAATCGGCTTGGGTGAACGGGCCGCGTCGCACTGTAGATTTGGTGTATTGCATGAGGCCCCGAGCTTAGGAACGGTCGGCTTCTAGGACCGACCCAACAGTTACATCTTGCACTCTTCAGACACAATTCTTTAACATTTTTCTTCGTAAATTTCTATTTTTATGGTCAAATTCTTACATATGTACGCGTACAGTACAACGTTCCTAATAGTATCGTGAATTGCATCTGAAGATGTGTTAAGGTTTAATACTACTTACTATTAAATAGTCTAGCTACAAATGATCTAATGGAATGAAAAGAATTTCAGACACGCCTAAGCACAGAAAATACTACGGAAAGAATACTTTTCTTTCCAAGAAAAACATTATGATCATAATGCATTTAGCATAATGATTAATAGACACACAAAGAACAACCACACATGAAAACTGGGTTCTTTCTGTAACAAAAATACCTTGACTTCATTTTTCTTTTCTACATGAGCTAAAGCTTATTACATAAATACGGTAACAATCGGTAGATACTGATCTCACTAGTTTTTCTTTGAGCTTTCCATCTCATTAACAGGATTGAGTACTTACTAACTTTTCTTACCATGGTCATCTGAATGAGGTAAATACATTTGTAAATAAATAATAACATAACGCAATATGTGCAATAATATGTATAATACACAACAGCTTTATTGGTTAATTAAGAGATTAGAGTTAATTTCTTATCTATGCTTCTTAACAGGAACATCTTAAAGTGTCGCTTCGACATTTATACATAAATATTTGAATAATTTATTTTCTTGATTAAAATAAAGCTGTCGAAGCGACAGTTTAACACTGAACGCTGAGAATGTCGATAATATTTAGATGTATTTATTCGATACTGATTTCAAAACAAATTTTATCATCCTTTGACATTAACTAGCGTGCCCACATGAAACTCAGGGATTCACAATGACGCATGTCATCATCTTTATGTATAAGACTAGGATCTTTATTTACCGAACTCGATAAATAACTTATCATCTCTTCGATTTCAACAAATTCTCTTCTTTATTTCCTTATTATCACTTAAAGTAAAATTCTCTTACTTGGTTTTAATGTGTTCTATGACTAATTCATGAGGCACTTGGCTATACTTCCTCATTTACGTGTTAGCTAAGTTCTTTTTCACAATTAATGTTGTCTGTCTTTAACTGTTTACCCTTAACTGTTCATACTCTCATGCTTTGCAGAATCTTTTCGCTCTTGTATCTTTCGAGGTCCACTTTTCAAACACTGCGACACGTCGATATAATGAACACACTCAGACGCAGTAATGTTGTAACTGTGCATAATAAATGACGCGAATCCAACGAAGCGTACATTTTAGTCGGTGTCACTTACGTATCAATCATTACGAAAATTTTAAAACGTGTTCATTTTTCAGAGCCAAGGAAAATCTTACCCATATTAAAGACAGATGAGCCAATTTGCTCTGAAGGCAAACTGGCTTGTGGAAGTGGAGACTGCATAGAGAAAGAATTGTTCTGTAACGGAAAGCCAGACTGCAAAGACGAGTCAGACGAAAATGCTTGCAGTAAGTGTTAATTGTTAATTAACAAAAATGATCCATGATTTATAATTTAACTTGCATAAGCTTTCAATTGTACAATTTAATTTGAATATACAGTTAAGCAACACAATCTGTTCCATGTTGCAAGAGATATTGACGAGTAATTTATTTTGCAGCTGTTGACGTTGATCCAAACAGAGCACCTGACTGCGACCCCAGCCAGTGCACACTACCCGACTGTTTCTGCTCCGCTGATGGAACACGTATTCCTGGAGGAATTGAACCTAACCAAGTACCTCAAATGATTACCATAACTTTCAACGGCGCAGTCAACGTAGACAATATTGATCTTTACGATCAAATTTTCAATGGTAACCGCCATAATCCCAATGGTTGTCAAATCCGCGGTACATTCTTTGTTTCCCACAAGTATACCAACTATGCCGCACTCCAAGAACTGCACCGTAAAGGACATGAAATTGCAGTGTTTTCAATTACACACAAAGATGATCCACTGTACTGGACCAGTGGGACGTATGACGACTGGTTAGCTGAGATGGCTGGGGCGCGTTTGATTGTGGAACGCTTTGCCAATATCACTGACGCTTCAATCATTGGAATCCGTGCACCATACCTCCGCGTTGGAGGAAATAGGCAATTCGAGATGATGGCCGACCAATACTTTGTATATGATGCCTCCATTACGGCTCCACTCGGCAGAGTACCCATCTGGCCCTACACATTGTACTTCAGAATGCCACACAAATGCAACGGTAACGCTCATAACTGTCCATCGAGGAGTCATCCAGTGTGGGAAATGGTTATGAATGAACTGGATAGAAGAGACGATCCAACTTTTGACGAATCCCTACCCGGGTGTCACGTGGTCGACTCTTGTTCTAACATCCAAACGGGAGATCAATTCGCTCGTCTGTTGCGTCACAATTTCAACCGTCACTACACGACCAACCGTGCCCCTCTCGGTCTGCATTTCCACGCCTCGTGGCTCAAATCGAAGAAGGAGTTCCGCGATGAGTTAATCAAATTTATCGAAGAGATGCTGGAGAAAAACGATGTGTACTTCACCTCATTGATTCAGGTCATTCAATGGATGCAGAATCCAACAGAGTTGTCGTCGCTGAGAGATTTCCAAGAATGGAAACAGGAGAAATGTGACGTGAAAGGCCAACCTTTCTGTTCCTTGCCCAATGCATGTCCGCTAACCACCCGAGAGTTACCAGGAGAAACTCTACGATTGTTCACTTGTATGGAATGCCCCAACAACTACCCTTGGATCTTAGATCCAACCGGTGAGGGATTCAACGTTAAGAAGTGATCTCTTTAAGTTAAATTATAAGACTGTACACATGTAAATAATACTCAATAATGTTAATAAATACAATTTATAGTGAATCCTGTGGCAGGAACCCACGTCAACCTAATAGTTATCTGATTTACATCATTGTGTATTTAAATTGACAGTTTAAATCTCTCTGTTGACGTTTGGCGCGCTTTGTTGCGCCAATTCTTCTGCAAATGTAGGTATATACTTAATGGTTCAATAAGTAATTTAGGCTGTTACAAACTTATGGACAATAAATACTTTTATTGGATCTCTGTCTATTTATTTATTGTTTACAATCGATTATTAAACTTTATAATTTATAAATACACACATCTGCTATAAATTAAATACAACTTAGTATTACATAAGTCAGCATTATGTTTTACCCATCCTATGCAGGTTATCCTAACAAAAATTAGTAATTTAGGTTTACCGGATGCAATTACGAAATTTGATAAGGATGTAATTACATTATTAAATAATAATAATTATTAATTAGCTGTATTTTTTACAATTGCGTAAGTGCAAACTTAATTAACTGTTTATTCTTTCGCTGTAAAATTAGGAATGTTGTAGCATCTATAATAACAGATCTACTAAATATTTAAAGCTCTTTAGCAATGAGTATCCGGTCTTCAACCTTCAGCCTTCAATCAGTTTTATGTTTTGGGTGTCCTAATAACGAATATATAAATACATACACTACCAATAAATAAAACAAAAGGATTTTTTCCTCACACCACCTTTGCTTCCTTATTGAACAAGTTTTAAGGCTGCCTAACTAGTTTCAGACAAACTCGATAGGCATTGATAGAAGCGGTATTATCGTATTTCGAAACTTATTCTTGAACACTTTTTATCTATTATTTAAACATGTTATACAAACACTAATTAAAATTAAGTTGTTATACCTTCCATTTTTGAAGAAGCCTTTTTTGCTATAGAAAACAATGAATACAACAAGATAAACATAACAACAAGAAAAACCACAACCTAACAGACATAACAAGAAACAAAAGCACGACCCGGGAATCGAACCCAGGACCTCCCGTTCGGCAATCGCACTTGTAACCAACACGACCAAAGATGCAGTTAAGTATTTAGTTACATAATATCATGTCTGTATTCCCTGGAAGGAGTAGGAAGAGGAGTGTAGCAGTTTGTGTGTTTGTGTGGCTGTGTGTGTGCGTAGAACTACCGCTTATCACCAGTTATCTTACACATTAACAGGCATACGTGGTAAACTCATTGGTATACATCGGGACCTAAAACCGACTTAGACTCCATGGTGCCAGTGGGAAATTCAAGTCAGTAAAAACCCAGAATCTCTTAAGCAGTCGGAAGAATGGACCCAAGGACCCCTTACTCAACACAGGGCCAAGTGACTCGGTCACAATTTATTCTACAATTGCGATGCAAATGTATGTCTAAATAACTTTACATTAAATGTTGGTGATCATTACTGGAGTTTTAATATTATATGGCATTCCTTACTTGGCGAGATACATGTGTGTCTGTCAACAGTAACACGTATGTGTACCTACTGAGATCTTATTGAATGGTTCCCTATACGATGAATAGGTTTGTTTGTTTATAAACAAATTTGGTTGTTCATTAGTTTATAAACCTAGCCTGGCCTTAACCCTCCCATTCTGAGAGGAGACCCATGTTCCAGCATTAAAACGATGAAAAGGTGGGAAAAAAGGCCTAACCTGTGGCAGATATTTTGAATCTTTTTATAATTCCTAAGAAAATATATTATTTTATGGTATCATCACTCTATATCCTCTACAGATAGGCAGCGGACACCGAGTGTCAAATGCACATCCTCACAGACCCATTGCGATTCTTCGGCACTCATCTCTCTCGTCGTACACACACCCGAGTTCCAATGATCTCTGACTCCTCCATCAGCCAGAATCTACCTATTTGAACAGGACATGTGATATATTATCTGGAAAATATAACAAATATGTTCATGTTTATAAAAAAATATGCCGCAGTTGTAAACGCCTCATTAATTTTATTATCAAACGACTGCAATATGAAAGGCGAAGTATCGAGCCGTTGGCGGCGCGCCATTCGTGACATTGTCTTGTGCAACGATTGCTAACTATATTGTCCTAGTTGGTTAGAAAACGTATAAACACCAGCTATTTCTACATATCAATTTAAAAATAAACACTCTTTCAAAATGTACGATCGTAATGGGGCATAATGAAACTTAAATACACAAGTACCTTGGGACCTCTTCGCTCTAGGCGGCTACGCTGTACCGGGATCAGCCAGTCGCTGATTTTGTCTGATTGTCTCGCCTTTTCATCAAAAACCCTGTTTGGAGAAGCCAGTAAGTAGCAGTAGACTAAGATATACCTACTGATAATAAAAATATCACGAGACACCTCGACACACGGACCCCTGACCTGAACCCAAGCTAAGCATCAAAAGAACTTATGCTATGGAAATCAGACGGCTGATAAACTATGTACATACATACATGTAAATATGTACTCATGTAGATATATTTTTTACTGATGATGATCTTGATCACAGAACTCGATAGGTAGAACAAGACGACTGCGTCGTTGGTCGAATAGCTGCAACCGCGATTGCAGATCGAAAGGTCCTAGGTTCGATTCCCGGGCTGGGTGCAATAGGATATTTTGACTTAGATTTTCTAGTTGATGTTTCTAGTAGCGGCCTGGAATATGGATTTGTGTCCGAGATTTAGCAATATGCTCACAACCTATTCAACCACAACTCTCCCGGCGACCACTTTACTGAGTCGCTATTAAACGCCATGTTCATAAGTAATTGAAAAGGGGCATCATCTGTATTATTGTATCACTACGCCGCGTCCCTTGCGTGGTAGGCAGGAAGTATCGAATACTAAATAACTGTATTCATGCAGAGCTGTTGCACTTCGACATACACTGCGCTCTTCACATCTCGCCGGCACAGGACAGCGCGGCCGCGCTCGGCGCCATCGAGTCCGTCTAATGTTCCCGTAGCTGTTATGCATAACCTGATCTTCAACATTTTTAAATTTACATCATTTTGACATTTCATTATAAATTTTATATTTCTTAAATATCACGTGCACCTTTGGGGAACTAGGTATATTTCGAAGGTTCAAGAAACACGATATGAAATATGTTTTAAGCATGCAATTAATTTTAGCATAACATTTTATTGTAGATTCGTCATCATCAATCCTGCTATCGTCGCTTAGTTGGATTCGAGTGTCATCACAGAATGAGAAGGGCCAAGGCCATAGTCTACCATATTATAGTAAGTATAGCTTACCCAACGCGCATTATCAGAATTCTAAACCTCTGAGCTACCACTGCATAAACAACAGGGAAATAATAACTAATAAGCTCTGCCGCCACTAGACGTCATAATTATAGGCGCCGCCAGGATTGTTTTCAGGGAGGTGCATCTGCTTCTATACATACCTACTATTAATTATTACTATACACATAGGTACTATTGCCTTATTGTACGAATAGATGTAGCGTTGTCTCAGAGCGAACCATATAAAATTTCTGTAGGCTATCAGCTCTAAATTCAGGCTGCGACAAGAAGGAACCGGACGTATCGCTACCGTGCCCTTCTCATAACGGAAACGCTCATGAAAATTAGCCACTAGCCGTCGGCCGCGCTGAGGTCGCCCGCGCTGAGGCCGGCAGCGCCTTATTTTCTTAACTTGGCCAGTGTAATGATCACGTATAAAGAACGCAAATAGATAAGGCCGGCAAAGGTCTGTACGGGAAATATTTTTTTCTTTCAAGAAAACATATGATACTGTTAATTGATTAGAAGAAATTAGCGTTCTTGGTATTTACCCTTCTAATAGGGAAGTGTAAAAAGTTGTATAAGGAAATTCCAACTCACTGTTCACGATAATATTAAACGTACCTATGTATGTCGTTATTTCACCTGCTTTATAGTAGATTACATTATTTGTCGCAAAATGATCATAAAATCGATCTATGTAAAATATGTACTATTTGATGCATAGGTATCAATAATAAAATTTAAAAATATAGGTTAATTGAGTCCTGTGTACTTACATTGAAAAAAGTTACTCAAAAAAAATGTTGATAGTATACCTCGTTACGCAAAGAACACATAATTATACTAGGTTTCCATAATTTAAGCAGAAACACAGCACAGCTAACATACAGGTGACTTGTGATTTGGCTTCGAATTTATTTATTTATTTATTTATTTTTACTTTAATTAAAACGGATTAACCAGTTACATTAATTAAAGACCATACTATCATACAACACGCTCACAGAACCTCAGACAAGCCGACAAAATAACCGTCCATTCATCAGCAAACACGTCACATTCAGGGTGTCGGTCCAGGAATGTGAATAGTTAGGCGTAAGTTTCTTTTAGTATCCATATATGGAGTATAATTTCTGTTATATGTTGTGGTTGGCATGTTAGTGAAGTCAATTTTAAATAATAGTCTCGATCTACAAATTAAAATCCCCTGGCACTTCGAAGGATTGGAGGCTGTTCCATGTTTAAGTGACGAAATGTTAATCGCTTCAAGATTCCGGTTAATCGTAGCTACCGCATTAGTGAGTTTTTCGGTGCTAGACTGCACGTACAATTGAAGATCATCGGCATATAGATCTTACGGACAATCGATTACAGAGGTGAAGTTGATAATCAACGAAAACAGTAATGGAGAAAGTATACCGCTTTGCGGTACGCCAGCATCAAGATCAGCCCACTCACAGCACTCCTGCCCGAGTGGAACTGACTGCAGACGACCGCGAAGATATGATGTAAACCACTTCAGTGCAGTTGAATTAAATTTGTAACAGGACAGGATGGAAAGGAGTATTTCGTGGTCGACTGTGTTAAAAGCGTTTGAAAAGTCGACTAGTACCACTAATATGACACGTCTGTTATCCATGTCACGTCGGAAATCATCAGTGACTTTGATCAGAGCTGTAGTGATACTGTAACCGGAAGGAAACCCAGACTGATATTTACTCAGTAGATTATAGATACTTACTAATAAAACAGGTTAGCTGCTTGTGTATACGGGCTTCCAAAACTTTAGAAACCATCCGATTGCATCGATTCCTTACCGTCTTGAAAACAGATCAGTTATTATCAGACCGGTATTTTCTGAAGACGCGGAAAGCCCGGATCCGTCTTGTCATCGCTTTTAGAACTTCTTCCAACGTCCATGAGACTGGAGGACGCTTTACAAACAATCTTTACAATACAATTATCAAACAAAACCTAGTCTTTGCAACTTTGTGACTCGTTCTTCGGTATGGTTACAGGAACACGCTCAGGATTAAGATAACTGCCTGCTCTCTGCTGATTACTTCTTACCTGCTGGCTGACCGCTGAGCTGCTCGTATGCCTACTAGCACCACCGGACCGCCTGGTCGCTGCTGTTGCCAGACGCTTGTTAATCGCCGCCTGCTTATGGACTAATGGAGGAGGAGGACTAATGGAGAGTGTGGTATTCTAGACCGAATAGTGCAAACTAGTGTTAACCTTGGCTCATACCATAATGAACCTACATATTTATAATTGTTACGCCTTCTTTATATATTATATGAGTATATAATAATCAGCGAGATTTTAATTATCCTCTTACTTATTCGATTCTCGGGTCGGGTACTACTAAATTTTCTAATTTAGATTTTCTATTAGTGGCTCGGAGTCTGGATATGTGCCCGGTGTATGGCAATAGGCT
>DWDW01002616.1:0-10047 GCA_018245635.1 Mimoniades versicolor eupheme
CTGGTGAAACGTGGGAATGTTCTACATTCCTCTGCCTACCTCTTCGGAGATTACAGGCGTGAAGTTACTTTTTTTTACTTTAGTTTATATTTAAAAATATATATTCGATAATTGCTCCTCCACACTTGCTACACTCCCGCTTACTTTTAAAGTATGCTTTAACACGTTTCATTAATTACAAACGGCAAAACGATTCTGTATCTATTACCTAGTACCAAACATTATCGAATGTGTTCTTATCTTAATTTTGTTAGAGCGAAAATCACACAATGATTGCAAAAATATGTATCCTGACGCGAAGTGAATAGTGCGAGAAGTATATAAAATGTTACTTTAGAATTTTAATGATACGCTTATTTGAGCCAAGAGTTGGCTTACATACATAGTATTCCCATGGCGTTCTCAGAATTAGACACAGAATGTAACGAGAGATGTAGCTCCCATTCTTCCGCATAGATTCTACTCGCATTGCGGTCCAATTATACGTGATACCAACGAGAAATATTATTACACTGATTTGCTACACTGAGATAATTACTGTGAGAAACTTAATCGTATTTATTGTTGCCATTGTAGGAAACGCGTGCCTAAACTTGATGCTAATCGGTTATTTATTACACAAGTTATTCTAATCGAAGCGACTGGCAGCATGCCTGCTGATGGGCGGCAATATAAATGGTATATTTCTACTTTATTGAAAATACAATTATTCTGCAGATATGTGTTGTAGTTATTATTCTATTATCAGTACAAAAAATTATGTATTAAAAAAAATGAACTTTGAGCTTCAATTAAAAAAGAATATTAAGGCTCTAATGTAATCAAATATTTAATTTTGATTAAAATCACGACCTTAGTGATGGATGGATCTTATCTAAATAAGAAAACCTTATAACAATACCTAAACCATAACAACTCCATGACATGATTTTACATTACATGATTTATCTACAAATAGACTTGTAATAATGATTTCTTTGTCAAAGCATTACAACAATAAATAAACGGTCATATAAAGATTGCATTAAGAAATGCAGTAAATGTCTTACGCTTTTTATAGACGAGAGAATAATAGCGCACCCAGTGCGTATTACATGGTCCAAGTGGTCGTTGAACCCTCGCGAATTGTCGGCGCAATTGTCTCTCGCCACCACCGCGCAGCTGGCCGTCACCGCGGACCGACCGTTAGCACTGTTAATTGCTATAGCTCCCGGTTTATAGCCCTTTATGATGTATATCCGCGTCATTCATCAACCTTACACGCAAGACGTCTCTCGAACATCACTATCCGTGCAGCTCGTTTGTACATGACACGAGTTGAGTTCAACTTTAGCTCAAACTCGATAAACATCCTTTGTTTCGCTAGCTAGAGCGTTCCTAAGTATTGAGTGTTTCGCTTGAACAGCTCTATGTAGCTTAACTGATTTCAAAGCACTCAAGACGTTCAGCACAAACTTGTTGCACCCTAAGAGCGTACCTAGCATAGTCATAAACTAAGTTAAACCCTCTGTCGGCAACATTGCCGGCTTCAGTTCAGTTCCAATTAATTCGATTATCAGCGCACCTTGATCTCGCTGAAGCACTCGGATACCCTACATTACACATGCACCTCTATGTACAGCGTATCAATGTGTCTAACACGAATTTAATCTTGAATAAAACGCTAATGATATATCAAACATATTTGGTGTTTGTAAACACTCGTTAAAATAGATTTGAACATATCGTAATGATATCTTAGTTTCTGTGGTTTTACGCTAAACTAGGCACAATTTATGAATTAAGAACAATGCTATGAAGCCGAATGACGATCAATTAAACTTTGATTTTTAACTAACTTTTAACTGTTATGTAGCAAAAATGCAACAAATTCACACACATTCACTCTTTAAACACCTAAGTAATTTCAGTAAGTGTAAAGCACAGCTACCGAATTATGTATGTATATCTAACATGCGTATATTATATTGTCCATTTACTCCTGGGCTTTGAAAATAAATAGTGTTACTCAATATTCAGATGGCAGACGTTCCGCGATCACGCACTCTGCTGGAAGTTGGTCATGAATTCATTGTTTTTGACGTAGTCGTGTGATATTGAACCACAATAGGAAAGAGTTCAGGTCACGTATCGAAGTCTGAACGGACAGAGAATATTAAAGTTCAAACGTTCAATGGGTCGAGTTTTTAGAATTCTTCCATTTATGTTACACAATGAATATTAAATGATTATTGATAGTTATTTGCCTGGGATGTGGATGAAAGTGGCAATAGAATAATCGCTTAGTAAAGAACAAATTTTAATTCCTATATAAGTGCGAGAAAACTTTTACATTCAATGGATGACTAAAGGTGGGTGTTCCATTTGATTATGCTTCAGTAAGTGCGAGATTGCGGGGTAATTTAGTAACGTGTTGCCGTGTTACATTATTTATGGCGATTAGTCATAAGAGAGTATAGACGCATCCATGGATGCATCAGACCTACATAGCCAATGTAGTGTGGCTGCTCGCGTTTCGTGTCGCTTACGTCACTTCCTTCTACACCGTAAGCAACTTTTGTATATATATATATATTTTAATTACTTGACCCAATAAAATGTAACTTTTGCGTTAATGATTACTTCAACGAATACCACCATGCTTAGTACAACCTATTCTGATTAATCTTACAGAAAATGTACTTTCGACGGCCTCCTAGATTGAAGTGTATGAAATAAACAAAGTAGTAGATACTAAAAATACACATATGTATGTTAATTTTTATTCAAAAATAAGTAGTCTTTCTGAAGCTCTGTCTTAATAAATGATTATTGCTCGACACGTTCACACCGGCCCAATTATTGGTACTCGATTACATAATGTAATGCTTAACATTATATGTTACTTTACATTCAGGCGGGTGGCCGCCGGCCGTCAGCCTACGTTATTTACATATTAGCTGTTGTTCTTCTGCTCATTCATGGTCCGAACCGCTCAGACCACGCTGATTTATCGCCTTAATATCATAAGTATTTCTTTGTTACCATGGCGTCTAAAGATATTATATGGCAAGGTGCAATTTTCATACCTCTGTTGGATAGAAGGGTTCACGGAGAAATGCCTTGTAATCGTCTGTAGCGACATTTTTAGAACCGTTTCACGCTTCGTTGAATTGGTTATTCGTTTTTGTACAGGTGCTAATAGACTCTTAAAGCCTACCAATCAAGTCTTACTTCGTTATACAGTTCGCCGTGATTTTACTATATATTTACGTCGAGATCTTGCAATTTATATTATTAAAACTGACAATTTAAATTTCCTTCAACTAACAATGCATACGATAGGTAGTCTTTTTATCATTTAGTACTGTTTATAATTCGTCGATAAAAGATCGTTAACACAAAATCATATAGTTTAATGATATGCTGCAAATTATAAAGAACAAATGTGATTTATTCACAGTGAGTAACCACACAGTTCGCTGAGAACATTGCAATCTGAGTCTTATTTCATAGCTGGCACACCGGCCGATGATTCATTAAACTTTATGTACTTTTCGATACGTTTTATTCTTGTTTTATGTTTGAAAGTCGTCATTGGTATAGAAAATTATAAACTGGTACGTCTTTAGTATTGCTATTAGGCTAAATTGGCATTCGTCTACGCGTGAGTCATAGGTGTGCTCCCATGATAATCTGCGCCGGTTTCCTTCTATCTAATCTTAAACAAAAAAAATGCCTTCAATATGCACAAAAACTGAGTAGAAAGTGATCGTGGTCGTATTTCTTGTCATTGCCCATTTGACGTTTTTAGAATTTGCTACCTTTAACGTCTTCTTTCTATTACTAAATTATCAATGTTGTAGCGCTCCCTGAGATGTATGTTTTGTATATTATCAAATTTCTAGTAATTGGTGAATAATATTGACGCAAGTCGCTTATTAAATCGTAGCATCAAACATGTTGATCTCATATATGTCTTACGGACGTGCGTTACTACAGCGTTACAAACTATTATTGTTTTATCAACGTAACACATGGATGAAAACGAAAACCGCCGACGCACCTATTTCGCTAACGGCTGTGGCACGTCGCCGTCTGCATCTGTAGCGACGCGGTTAGTTGTATAAGTGTCGTACGTGCGCACCTCTAGTGCGTAGTGGTGCCGGCGCCCCGGCTGGCTTTGCGTTGTGTCGCATCTATAAACTCTTTCGTTGACAAATACATCTACGCGTACACTACCATACACAATTAAGTTAAATATGCCTGTATTCTATTACACACAAATATTTAAATAATTGTGTGCTAATATTGGAAGCGACTCTACATATATATATAGAGTTGCTTTCAATATTCTATATTATCCGTTCGGGTGTTAAGATCCGAAGGGTTGCTTTAAATTATAGGACAAGGGGATGGATTAATGGTATTGAATAATTAATATATAAAAGGTGATAACTTCCAACCACATTTATACATATATAACGTGCTTTACGACATGTTATTTATTTGTGGGTTAAAAATTATCGAATTTTCGAACAATGGTTAATAGCCTATAAAAATTAGTGTTTTACTTAAACCTTAAAACATAATTTCTGAACTTCATTATTATGTAACAATGGTGATGTGTAAAAAAACGGGCTAGTATGTTATAAATTTGAAAATATGCTAATTAAAATTTCGTTATTATCAAAAACGCGGCCCTTTTGTTATCAGAATGTAGGGAAAACGCACGGGTAGCGGTGATTTGAACGCGTTACGAAAATGAACGGTAAACCGAAAATTAATTAACATACTTTACTACCCTCCGCGGCGTGCAGGTGGTGGACGCCCCCCCCCCCCCCCTGCTTCTGTCCACCCATACAGAAATTAATATTTCTGCGTTTCCCCCGCGCGAACTCCATTTGTGTGTACTGAATACTCGTACGTAGTGGGATCATTTTTTCCAGAATTTCTATATTTACGATTATCGGGCGGTCGGTGAGGCGATTATCTGTTCTGTATCTAATACTACTTAATACAAATGTTTGGTCAGAGAAAAAAGATCCAACCTTTACAATTAAATGGTTTTTTACTATATTTTTGTTTTTCGATTTTTAATTATGTTTTCTTTACTTACAACGTAACGTCACGTCTGTAATCCCCAAAGAGGTAGGCAAAGGAGTGCATTTCACTTCCCTATGTCTGTACTTATAATACTGTTAGTAATTAGTCATCTTAATATTTATTAACGTTAGTAAATTTGAAAGTAACCTATGAGCTGTCCAGAGATATTTCACATGTAAAGAAAACTTTTATAATATCTGTAATAAAAATTAATGTGGTTATGGATGCTAATGTTCCTCTTAACAACGTGGGAACAGGAATACAAGAGATATCTTTAAAGAGACTCAAATCACAAAGTTATAAGGAACTAAGAGACAATTTAAAATGTTTAATAAGCAATCAAATAAACTCTGCTTTAAATGGTCCGAAATGCAATGAAATTATGAAAGTGGTTAACAAGGCCTAATATTGTTCAAATCCTCTATTAAGTGTATTATTTTATATAATCCATACGTGGACGCAATTAAGGCTCTCTTTTTCCTACACATGCATACTAACACAAAACGTTAACAAACAAACTAATGTTATGTTGATTGTAAAAAATTCGCATAATTGGGAGAACTGAGAAAAAAGCCCCGTTTTTATTGCCCATATAGAGTACACGCGATATAGTCTAAACGGCACTAAATTACTGGAATTATTCCGTTGTTGGTATAAAATGCATTCCTGTTTCAGGAATCGCGTGTTCTTTACCCGTAGTGGTGTAACACTTCTGCCTCGAACGTAATTTATGCTTCATTGTTTCCGTTAATTATTACCAACAAAATATTAGTATTTTATTATTAATATAACTATTCCATAATTGCAAATTTATTTTCGGTATTCCAATATAATTATGGGTCGTGCTCAGCTGGAGTGCCGGCTTTGCAAGGTTTTCACAGCTTCATAGCACTTTACGAAAATTAATTAATGATGTCCTAATACATATTGTGTGTTATTATGTACTAGTTAAAAATACATATTATCTAGGTACTTTTATACTACTATTAATTAGTTTTGTAATATTCACTCGAGTAAATGTCAATAAATAGAATAAAAGTGCTCAAAAATCTTCTCTGTAATGAATTAAACACATACCTACTAAATATTTTTTTTTAGCAAAGTTTAATCATTTGTACATACATATATTTATTTAAAACATGATGAACATTAGGAGTGACCGAATTTAATTCGGAAATTTTAATTTTGTAACTGCATATGATACATTACAAAATATGTATTAAATAATTGATTGAGTATTGAACGAGGGTACGGTGTACCTCATCGGTCATCGGTCATCATCATCAACTTATAACATTGACCTTAGAAGCTCTTACAATCCGTCATTTCGTTCTTAGTAACATGTTATGTACTTGTCTTTGAATTTCTCATAATCAACACTCTTTATATACGACAATTGCTTTGTTCGGAACCCACTGTTGAGCACACCTCACTCCGTATATGCGGAAACTGTGACGGACTGTTGAGAGGGAAAGGGAGCTGGACTATATGGTGTAATGGCCGTTGTAAATTTTAAATCGTCTTAAAGACCTAACGAATGACAGTTTTCAAAGTGCTATGTGCGGCAATATGAAGTACCTTCCAACGCAAAACAATAACTGCAGAAATTTTGTTGGTATTAGAGATCATTATTACTTAGGGTAGGTACTACATAAAATAATTGATATCATTTAAAACGTCCTACGTCACATTTCTAAAGCAGTATTGTCTATACAATAGATAAACATATTTTTTGATGTATAAACAGTTCAAAGAGTTATTAAATGAATGAATATTTGGATGTTCAATGCACAAGGCATCAGTGGTTACGCGTCGACCCTTACCTACGCGCCGGTGCGAGGGGCCCACTTATTGCGAACACTTGTCATATTAACACAATGGGTGGGCCCTACCGATGCTTTATTATTTTAATTATAGCACGTTCGTGATCTGTCCCCTTCGTACATCGATCGGACATATATGTAGATACGAATGATAAAGCAGAGCCGCGGCTACCACTAAGTATGGATGTCTGGATATGGTAGCCACAGCGAGAAGGTTGAGTTAAATATGCAGAGAGAAGCTGCCAATCTCGTAGTAAAAACTATGTAAATGAATATTAATTACCTCACGTTATTGTTTAACGTCTACACGCGAATTATCACAGTATAAAGGAAAATTAAGTACCTAACAAGTATACCTAAAATATTTGGTATTGACACGGCCATAAAAATAGTAATACATATTTAATTAAATCATTAATATACGAAGCGATCTATATTGTGTTTGCGTTCATTATAACTTTATAAAGTAGGAGGTACCTACTCTTTGTCGCAGTGTTTATGGCTGCTCTATGTAGATCGTAAAGCTTCATTATTCCCTAAATTGTATTAATTAAACGTTGTTCTCGACGAGTGTCAATTTGTCGATTGTAATCGGTAGGGCAGGAAAACTTCGATTGTAATGATTGGTTAATTATTGCAAATAAAATGACCTAACAAATGACAAAATTATTACTTTTTTTTGATTTCGTACAGATTGTAGTCGGTAAAGTAAATCTGCTATTTATTAACGGTCGTTTTTTTATTGTTCCACTGTTGGGCACGGGCCTCCTCGCAGAATGAGAGGGTTGAGCCCATAGCAGGTCACGCTGGCCAACTGGCGGTTGGCAGACTTGACTCGCCCTAGAAAACATTTTTTTCAGTAACCTTAAAGTGTGCAAGTTTCCTCGCAATGATTTTTTGTTATAGCAAGTGGAATATTAAAAAGGCACGTTTTGTAAAGACAGGCGCTTCTGGATTTGTACCCGGGCTTCCGATGTGACAGGCTGAACTTCAAACCACTAAGCTAACATACCTGCTTAGTAGATGCCTATTCAAATTATAGGTATTTGAAAATTTGTAAACGTCTTAAAAAATCGGTAACTAAAGCCAAAGGCAGGATATTCTCTTCTTCAGTCTGTCGTCAAATTCTGTTACCGCATCGTGTAAGAACCACTTGACAGACTTAAATGAAACTTTTGTACTTCGCACTCTATGGATTGCGGCAACGTTTAGATATAATTTGTCTCACTGTTTCTTAAGCGGTTGAGCGCAGCACGACCACAAAAAATACTGAATGGGAATGAATGGATATTTGTATGTACAGCAAGAAAGTGTACCGTTTCAACATTTCAAAAATTAAATTTTATATATATCACTTTACCTGCATTAGTTCTCAAAATTAGCAAGTCGAAGTGGCAATGGGCAGGACACTTGGCCCGAAAGACCGATAACCAATGGGGAAGGACGGTCAGCGAGTGACAGCCGCGTCTCAGTATTGCCGTACACCAAGTAAAAATCGGAACTCGAGGCCACTGCTAAAAATTTCAACTAGAAATTCTAGTCAGAAAAATCTAATGGAACCCGAACCCGGGCTTGGAACCGAGGACCTCTTGATCAGGAATTGCGCACGCAACCACTCGACCTACGAGGCAGTCAACAAAATGAAGTATTTTAAAAAATTACAAACAGCACATGGCACTGGCCTGAACCTACGTTGCTTTCCGCACGAAACGCTACGTGTGTGTTTCTTAAGTGCGAGAGACGCCCACATTTCTTTCAGTTATATCGCTGGCAGATTCATAGCGAACGTTGTCTATCGAGAAGTTTTACACTCATTTGGTTCCAATATTGAAATGTAATGTATACCACATCAAAAGAAATCAGATTATGCACTAAAATAGCACTGAACATAGACGTATAGGAGCAAACAACAATAATATAAATACGTTAGCATTTACAAGTAGCGAGGACAGCGTTCGGAGACGGCGAGCGCATACTTTTACTCGCTCCGCTCTCGATCCGATCTTCATAACGAAATTCTCCGTTTTGATATTATATTTATATTGTTACCGTTTCGTACCTGCATATTTCTAAGTAAGTATGAAAATTTCAGGAATGCTTACGACCTCGCTTTTCGAATCTTGAGGGAACAAAGATTATTTCGGTATTAAGAAAATTCAAATTGGGATGCCTTATGGCGGTTTTTAAGAAATGGTTTTATATTACATTTCGTCAGATACCTAATCGATCAGGATTATATTTTTAAAATTAACTAAGAAAACAAGCAGGTAGGTACATATCTTAACATATAAGAAGGAAAAACATGTGTTTCAAATATTTTAATGAGCAATTATCATTAGATTTTACTTATAAATATATATTAGTAGAGTATCATACATTACGAATGCCAACTCAACTGCATAACCCATGGTGACATATGAATACACCGACAACATTACCGCTTACCGAGGATTACCATATCCGCTAGTCAAATTACTGATACAGGATACACACTCGCATCTATTATAGGAATGTTATACATATTATATTACATTTAGTTCTAGTGCAACGAGTGCTGACGTCACGGGGCAATAACTTCAGGCATATTTAACCTTAAATCAGCAGTTTTTAGTTTTTGAATCTAAACAACACGTATGGTTAATTAACGTCCAGTAATATACGTCAGTATAACAGTCTCCAAAATAAATTCCTTCTCGCAATAATATTAAAAAATCCCTGTTTACATCCATTCTGAAAATTTAACAAGATCTGTAAACTCCAGGTTAATTGACAGATTTTCTCAAAGGTATGCGCAGATGGCCAGTTATCGTTGCGCGCACAGAGAGGCCCAGTAGTAGAGAGCAGTAAAACTGTTTGCTTACATTAAGAGTATTAGTGCAACCACAATGCGATCGCTCGTTTGTAAACAAACGTGTTTGACGTCACTCGATTCAATACTACGAATTTACTACGATCCTCTTGAACATGTCTGTCTGTTTGTTTGCAACGAAAAATTAAACTAAATGTGTGTAATCGAATGACTTCATGTAGCTAACGGTAAAATTTGTAATTTATAGTTTAGTACTGCCTCGTTGGTCGTGTTGGTTGCGAGTGCGACTGCCGAACGGGAGGTCCTGGGTTCGATTCCCGGGTCGGGCAC
>DWDW01002617.1:0-10047 GCA_018245635.1 Mimoniades versicolor eupheme
CTCCCGTTGCACGATTCGTTCCATGTCCCAATGATATAATTTGACTGTGCTTTTTGCTAACGTTTTCAGGTTACGTATATATATATTTTAATGCGTATATATGTTTTTCTATTGTGCTTCGAAAATTTGCAAGGTTTTGTGAATTTATTTGTTTCAATGTGTAACATAAAGTTTTGTATTCTTGGTTATACCGAACATAAAAACATGTCATTTTCTTAGTCAATTCATTCTCCAAACTGTCTAGAGATTAGAGTCAATTATTATATCTTTTCCCTTTTATATTTACAGTAATACCGTACTTATATTTAAGTTTTAATGTAGGTCTTATCTTTATTATAATGTTCGATTTTCAATTTTCTTATCCTGACGGATATCTGTTCGGCTAGGGTGGATTTTTCCGTAAACTTAACAATACGTGTTGTGTACATATTAGATTTTAAATAATTATTATACAAGTATGCGCCCTGCGCCCGATCTGCACGGATCCAAAACGGCCGGCCTATTTAATTTCATAAATCAAATTACTAACAGAGAAAATCCATTTCTTAATGGACTTGTTATGTTCGCCAAAGCACCAGTAAGACTTGGGATAGGCCATCTTTACATGTACCTTCGTATGAAATGTAATAAAGCCAATTATTTTTCGTAATCACTCCTATGTGTATTAAATGTTTACTACTAGTAGTAGGTATAAAAAGTTTACAATAACATAAATGTAGTAAGAAATGTCGTACCGCGCTATTCAATTCAGTGTTAAATTGTTATCTGTTATATCTGAGCCATCCATGACCGGGTGGTTCAAAGCCTTAAAACCCTGATTAATGTAAGCTTATTAAAAATTGTAAGTTCAAGTACTATTTCACAGGAATTTCGAGATTGTTGCTATCAGAATGTTTGATCATCTAATCGTAACCAGTTGAATTTTAAATCGATTTATTTAGTTCATATACTAGGACACTCGTATCGGGGTGTCGACAAAATTGTACTCATTTGTCTTTATTTATTCTATTAAGTGACGAATACGTAGTATACATAAGCTAGAAGTTGCGTAACAGATCCGCTAACCAACATCAATGTGACAATAAACGTCTGCTGAAGCACTGATTGTTAGTGCCATCGTGATATGTTTTGTATCTTTCGTAAGTGTGATAATAAACGTAATAATAAGATCATAATGTTGACTTGTGTTGTTTTATTAGCCGCGCCCTGTTTTTCTACGCCTTGTTTATATTTTACAGCAAATATTTACATACACGTAAAAATACATGTAGGATAACTTATAATCACTTTGGTGTATAAAAATTGATTGATATAAAATTGATTATATTTATTAAAAGTTAAATTGAATAACGTATTCATAACAGCAGCAATGCGGAAAATTCGTCGTAAATCGCAATAAACGCATTGAGATGACGATAAAGTGAATTGTTACAATACTGTCATCATTCTGGACTTCCAGTTCAGATTCGCTTTCATACCAGTATTCGTTTCGTTTCATAATAATTTTCAAAGTATTTATCAAACGCAAACAGCTGACGATCGATCTCAGCGTGCTGTTAGAGGTGACTGTGTACAGCAGTGGATGAAAATAGGCTGATGATGATGGTGATGGTGATAAACTGGTACTTTTAACATCGTCATCACCACCAACCCTTTTGTCGCTCTTCGGTTGAACACAGATCAACTCTCAGAATAAGAAGAGTTAAGAGAGTCTGCTACGCTGCCGAGTGCTAGTTATTAGACATTACTTATACACATAACCTTTACAAAAATAACGCGGGTACAGATGGTGTAAGAAAATGACCAAACACTGACATACGTAGGTCAATATGAGATAACCTGTACAAATATTACGCGCTATTGAATACATTATTTTAACAGTAATCGTCTGTCACGTCCGTGTTATATAAAATTTTATAATATATAGGTACATTAATTGTGTCAATATATACCTATATGCTAGCATTTATATTATAAGTAGTTACGTATCTAATACGTTGTAAATTTCAAATAAGTAGGTACGTTGATGAAAATAAAACGACATTATTGTGGACGCGATATTACGATTTAAAATAACGTTTAGAAATAGGTACTACAGTGTATAACTAGAATCAATAGTCTTTACCTAGAATCAATAAATGCGATTTTTGTTTGTGCTGGAGATTTTATACCTAATAATCAAGGGTATCTTTAAAAGAAGAAATTTGCCTAAACAGAAAAGTACTTTGATGAATGTAAAAGATTAGAAAGTCTATCAAATTCGTAACCGAAAGGAATTCTTACTCTCAGTTTAAGCCTATGGGTAACCGTCGTAATAATACTCGTATGTACGTTTGAAATAGTTTCGTATAAATTTTGTGTGTTTCGTTCAAACACTCGTTTTACCTGTTACACACCAATCGAATTTATTTAAAAAGAACTTTATGTTGATGAAAATAAGATGACGTAAAAATTCTGTTTGCTTAAATCGTAAAATCATGCACACTAAGAGTACTTTAATTCAATCTGATATTTAAATAACTTAGGGGAAGTGATTTACAGCGAATTAATATCAATAACATTTCAAACAAATGAATAAGTATATCATCGATGAAGGGAGATATTATTAGAAGGGATATAGTCATGAAGGGAGATATTATTGCACAGACAGGAATCTTGATAAATATAAGTCAGATGTCTCGGAAACCAGCGTAAGTGTATGAATTGATAAATATGAGTGAGATGTCTCTAAAACCAGCGTGCAGCGTGAGTGTATGAAGAAAGTTATGAATGTAGAAGAACACGGTATATCTGTGTAAATACAGGTATTTGATAGTCGGTGCTCTCTGTCCACCCCGTAAGGCTGTGGTGTGGCATGAAGACATGTATGTTTGTAATAATACAAATCGCTGCCAAAAGTAAGTAATAGATTTTACGTATTACTAAAAATAATCCGGATTGTTAAAGTTTCATAATTTCCAAAAATTCATTTTGATTTCACTGTTTTTACCACTAATAGGTATGTATTTTTGTTTATAGTCCGGGCTTCGTAAAGGATGAAAAAGAAATTATTTAAGATTTATTACATGACTAAAGTTTGCATATATGTAAATATGAACAATGTTGGCCACATTCCTTACGCATCTGTTACCAGTAGTGTTGCATCACTTGCTTACGTAAAAGTTGTTTACGTGTGCCTCACGCGGGAACATTCTGAATGTGTTCAATACGACAAATATTTTATACGCGTAGAAAAATGTATAATAAACAGTCTCGCGTTGCTACAACATATAATATGCTTAAATAAACTGTGCATTCGAGAAAATACCTCATAATTACGAGGCAGTCGGTTAAGGTAACCGAAGAAGACCGGTCAAAGTAGGCTAAGATTTCGCAAGTATAATTTATTCTATTATGAATAAGAGCCCATCCACCAAGTTAATAGTCATTAATTGAAATTGAATTATTGATGAGATTGCCTAATCTCATTAATAAATCAATTTCAGTTTTTATTTCTCCGGTGAAGAAAACCGGCAAATACAGCGCTAATGATAAAGATATACATATATCTGATAGCATTACAGCGACTACAATGTACAATGATGATTAGAATTTCATCATGTGCGAGTTAGTGATAAATACAAATAAAAATATCATTGATAAACGAGAAGGTCATTGCACACGGAGTGCACACAAAATGTACGGCTGCTACGCAGCTCGGTGTCGCCGTCGTGTGCGCAGTAGCGAGCAACGATGATAATAAGCCGTTCGACGACTCGCTCCAAGTGATCCAAATTGTTTTACGATTTGTTCGCCGGCATCGCTTCAGTCAGTCGGAATCGGGCCACGGAGCGCGAAGCACTCCAGGAACGATCACAACGTACATCCTTATACTGTAAGTGAATCATTATAACTTATAATTAAGAAACTTTTATAACTATCCAGTCAATAGTCTTTTATTCTTATTTTAGTTGCAAAACAATTAATTAGGCATATATATTTACCGTCATGTTAATTATTTCATTTTCGTCATGAGAAGGCCATTTTATCGAATCAACGTTCGAGACACTCACTTGATGATATAGACTGTTTTGTTTTGCCGGTAAGCTATGTACGAGGAAATAAATTAACGAAAACGTTCATCTAATAAAATTGTCCTGTTGCGGTTGTATAAATACTTACGTACGTAGGTACAAGCAAGTTAAAAGTGAACTTTTTAAAGAACGAGAAAAACCAGTTAGCCTTATTCGGGTTCTGCTAAGTGTCCTGAAGGTATAATACTGGCGGTATTCATCATGTGTTACTCTGTCATAAACCTATCTGATTTTATAAGTATATTTCAGCCTAACGATGGTCCTGGATATTAAATCGGTTCTTGTCGTCGATGGTGTCGGCGCCAACTGCGCCGAGATCCTGAATTCCTACGGAATCAAAGTCACTACCAAGGCTAAAATCACCAAGGACGAACTTCTGAAAGAGATCCCAGTGGGTATTTAAACAAATATTCAGCCTTAAGTGTATGTAACGTTCGTCATATCTGCATTTTACTCGTTATTTTTAACCTGTAAGTTTTATATCGAAGCTACCAAAAGATAATAACTGTTATTTTATAATTTCTTATAATGCTCAATGGTAAGGATTATTAACTCGGTGACATAAAATTATTAACTCGGTGACAAGTCTCAAAATCGCAATTAGGATATCTCAAATAAATCAAACAAATTCTTAGGGCTGTTCGAAAATGTAAAAAACTATGTATAAAATAACAGATCCAGCGTTAGTCAATGACTAAAGTTCGTTTAAGGAATTTGGTAATATGTTCACCGGTAGAATCATGAGGCTCTCGTGGTTCGCTCAGCGACACAAGTGACGAAGGAAGTATTGGAAGCCGGCAGCAAACTGAAGGTAGTGGGCCGCGCCGGCGCTGGAGTCGACAATATCGACGTCGACGCCGCCGGCCAGAGAGGGATTGGCGTCATTAAGTAAGTAGTATATTCTTTTAAGTACATTTTATTACAATTTGCATACAATTATATACAAATTTGTATACAAATTGCAATATAATAATAATTAGGCACTTGGATAATGACATATCCCATCTTCCATTTAAAACTTGTATCTGTACTTTGAAACGAACGTTTGTGTAATTTGAAGTCAATTTAAAAATAAATTTCACATACTGACTAGTAAATGGGTGCAGAAAATGTGCAAGTGATCCATCTGTTGTCAAGTGTATTCTGCAAACTATCTGAAGTTACCTATTTGAAGGTCTAATTAAGTTCAATTTTAGATTTACCTTCTGATTCTTAAGGATTAAATTGCAAAATTTTATGTCATGATACAACCGCCCTCTTCACTGAAATAAAGAAAGTTATTGTTGTTGATTATTAAAATAATCTCCAGTCAATGCACTCTTATCTAGAGCATTCCATTCATTCTGTGAAAACATTTTTTTTATAATATATACCTACCTATATTATTATTATACCTATTGGTATATAATAAGTAGTGACAAATGACAAAATGTATATACTCGTACCTAGGTATATTTTTGGTTACATTGATTGCCTAAACGAAACTAAATTGATATCAATTGATTTTATTATTACTTAGCTGTAAACGAACTACCATCGCGTCGTCTGGACTTAATCATACAGTTCACTGAGATTTAAAACGATTTGATGGGCTTTGATAACCTCTAAGTGTTTGGTATTACAACAGCAATAACAACAGAAAATATTTGTTGATGACGTACCACACGATGATTAGTTCACTCAGTGAACTGTGAATGGATTGGTTATAAAACCATTGAAGATTCCGTTTATTAATTATATTAGAACGTAGAAATTATGTGTATTGGAATTTCAAATAAATTATTTCATTTACAGTTAAGTAATAAATATTAACCAATGAAATATATTTTTAGTGCTATTAGAGATCAGCTCAACATTTTTACAAGTGTAGTATAAAAAATAATTTGTTTTTAGTTATCTAACAAGTATTGGAAACAGATATATCATAGCTCGTAATAAATTATAAACTGGTGAATGGAATCGAATTGGATAAGTTGTTTTATTTTCACTTGACACATTTTATAATGCGTTTGTCTACTAGCGTCTTCACTCCATATCTCGTCATTCCAACAGATGTAGATTTTTCACCAAATATACTAAATATAGGTACTCGGCTCACTGCCGCTTCAGCGTTCCAATGGTTGTAGCTATCGTCTTATGTCGCCTAGTTCCATTTCGGATCCTCTCTTTAACTCACTGACCGACTTTTAACTGGTGAACAAATCATCCTTAATAATTCTGGGAATGCACACGGCTCGTCTCTATACGACATTACAATTTAGGCGCTGTGTATATTGCAAGTAACCTTGCTAAGTGTTATGCAACTGAGTTCTAATCTTCTGTCTCAGTTTTGTTATGTACCTATATCCTTCTAATAGTATGGAGAATGATAATGTTAAATAAACGTTTGTAGTGCCCCAGGAGCAAACGCTATGAGTGCATGTGAGTTGACTTGCGGCCTTACCCTCGCTCTAGCGAGACACGTGGTCCCCGCATCGGTAGCCCTAAAGGCGGGCAGGTGGGAGCGAACTCAGCACACTGGAACTGAACTCAACGGGAAGACGCTGGCCATTCTTGGACTCGGCAGAGTTGGCAAAGAGGTCGCTGTCCGAATGAATGCATTTGGGATGAAGGTAAACGATTTAAGTCGCACATCATCGCAGAATATAGGTATACCAGTTACCACGGCACAGGTTGAAGTGAATTAACTTTTTCGGGATGAGATGGCCGTGTCACCATGCCCCAAGAAATATTTATTTATATTCCACCAGCGCAACCGGCGTGGCCATGCAAGTAAGTCGAAACATTGGGATACCTACAGGGTAATACGATCAACCGGAAAATGTAAAAACGGAATACAAATACCTACTTATTATAAATGTATTGCAAAGCTTGTATATATGTATGTCATAATACACGATGTTTTCTAATAAATACTCTTGGTATCTACATTTGTAACTACACACAACATAACATATTGATTATGCTTTGTGGACTTTTCCTCGCAACCATCCTTCGCGTACCTACCTAATTTCTTAGAACCACCTACTTCATTTCTTAGATGACGATTGCGTAAGGAATGACAAGCGAAGTAGGTAGCGGCCTACACGAGACATCCTGTAATCAGCTAGTTCTGGTTGTACTGGTTATGTTCAGGATATTGGAAGTACTAGGTGTGGATGTAGTTAACTTTTTGCTGTTACTGAGTTCTAAATTAAACGACGTGGGATCCTCACAAATGTACATTAGACACTGGACTTATTTGCTAATGACATTCACTTGTAGGTCGAACACTAGGTACCCCTGAACAATTGAATTAGAAAGTTTTTATTCATATATTTAGCGAAGTAGGGATATTATTTTAATTTGGAATTATATTTCACTTCATATCTATCTAATTTGCAGATCGTTGGATTTGACCCGTTCGTAACAGCTGAACAATGCAAGCAATTCCATACTACCAAAATGGAACTAGATCAAATTTGGCCAGTAGCTGACTACATCACGTTACACACGCCTTTAATAGAATCAACGCGCAGTAAGTAAATAATTTTGTTATTCCATCGACACAAGCAAATGCACTTTGTAAACATTTGCATCGCGCGATTAAGTTCAGTGAAAAATCTCAGCAAATACTACGTGGATACTGAAAATGTTAATATTCGGTAAGTAATCAAAGCCAAATAGACAGCATTTATTAATATCATTGCAATAGTGTTTCATCTAACATTAATAAATGAAATATTAAAAATTGATAATGCTTAAGTTACGGTACTACACTCTGGACTGGGGTAAATTTGAATTTATGTTTTACAATTCGCGATAAAAATTCATCACATGTTAGAAACATCAGATAATTATTTATTAGGAAAGCCCACGAAAATATTTATCAATACAGATATCAAAAAGAGCATTATCTTATCATCTATACGACGTATCTCCAAGATAGAAATTTTTTGTTATTCAACATATATTTAAAAATATTTTTGTGCCAGAGATATCAACAGTGACAGTCAATGTTTATATGTTTATATGAGTACTTGATTTTATTTTCTTGTCATCTTATTGTTCGATATCTTTATATATATATTTCTTGTGTTCGTGTGTATGTGACTGAACTCCTCCTAAACGACTGGATCGATTTTGATGAAATTTTGTGTGCGTGATTGCCTTGATTTGAGAATTGTATGGATTCACAATTTGATCAGATAGAAAATGTTTTTTAATTAAAAATCAGCAATTTAGTTTCGAAGTTCGGTAGTTCACATTTCTCTCATCAGGTGGCGTTCCTGGTTACCATAGTTACGCGCGCAGGGTTTGTTGCTACGCAACGGAACAGCTATAATATGATACAATACGAGTTTAATAGGAACTGTCCAAATCCAATTGTTTTTGACAGAACGACGTCTGTCGGGTCAGCTAGTTTATTTATAAATGTGACTAAATCTGTGAATCACATTTTCACTAACTTTGTCATGACCAAATCTTATTATAATTTATAATTTGCCGTATAATCGCAAATCTTTATCAATTTGAAAAGTCTTCTAGTGAATGGTAAATCGCTTGAATAAACGTACAAAAAAGGCTCTGGAGGACAGCGTTTTACACGCATTATTTCTTTAATAACGTAATAACCGAACGCTCAGGACCTCAGACGGAAGTAGGTTCATTTCACAGTATACGCTTCCATGATAACAAGAGCATAATTCATGCATATTAAAATCTACATATGTATACTGTAGTATAAAAAAATATCTACGTAAATCCTTGACACTTCAACTAGGCATGTCTTGACACATAAGCAATGAGTTGTGTATGGGTGTCGAGGAGGGTAAATTAAGTCAACAACATTGTATATAACATTGTAGGTATATGTGAAAAGATATATTTTTTGTTTGAGTGTAACAAATGTGCCTGCATAAACCAATATAAAGTCTAAGACTATAGCGTATAAGGCGCCGTGGCTTAGTTGGTTAAAGCGCCTGTCTAGTAAACAGGAGATCGAGGGTTCGAATCCCTCCGGGGCCTGGAACAAGATTTTAGATATCTATTAACTGATATTTTTTTTATGTTAATACCTGTACAGTATATTATGTTCATTTACGTACTATTCTAATTTTACTTTTTATATTTCTTTGTTTTCGTTTCGCTAAATCATTTCTACCTGTTCATTCAGACACGAACCTTAAACTGTTGTTCGGATCCTTTCGCTCATCCATTTATAGTTTTTAAATTATTCTGTTAAAATTATTATTTTGATTAGCATTTCATTTTAAATAGGGGATTTACACATAAATAATCTGATTACACTAGTTATTAAACCCGATTTTTTTCCATCGGAAACCATAACTCTTATATTGTTTTTAAACCCCAATACAATTTTCTTATTCAACGGACGTACCTCTGCCGAAGAATGAGCATATATTGATTTAAACGAATTCTACAGTGGAAACTGCGACGCGGCGGCATTAGGGTCTGCGAAAGGCTGCAGGCAGAAACCCAAGACCCGCAATAACGCTAACACCTATATCCAGCAGCGGACTAAGAATGTATTATCATTGTAATGATCTCATAAAGCTATGAAGAAATGAGTTGCATGAATTGTTTGCGCAGTCAGTTATTTTATTTTACTTAAAATTTATTGTGTGTAAAATAAACAGTATCAAGTATGCAGTCTGTGTAGGTAACCTACAGCATGTGGAGGCTGCAGTCTTACACAATAACGTAGTGTAATGTAAACCACCGCATACCGGATGTCAATTCACGTACCTTTGGGTAACGTTGTTGAAATTTCAGCAAGATTAAAGTTTATTAACACTGAAAGCGATAATACTGATAAATTATAGCTTAAGAAATATCTAAAGTTTAGTAACATTAAAAGCCACACTGTGGGTGAATAAACGTAACATCACGCATGTAATCCCCGAAGAGGTAGGCAGAGGAATATAGGACACTCCCACGTTTCACCAAATACATTTACGTCCCACTATGGAAT
>DWDW01002618.1:0-10046 GCA_018245635.1 Mimoniades versicolor eupheme
CTAGCAACCAACACGACCAACGAAGCAGTCAAACAAGTTTTTATTTTATATGTACGATACTAAAGCCACTGCCACCTTTCTATTCTACATTAGTCCTTTTGACTGTTGTTATGATGTTATGTTCCGTTCAGGTGGTGTCAAACCAATTAGTACCTAACAATTAGTTGTTAACATTTATTTTGGAAACGGTATAATTTGTTTGTAACGGAAACCAATCTTTTTTAACTCGACTCGCAAAGCAATGATTTACACACGTTTTTATGCACTCATAAGTACATTTTCTTTCATCTATTTATTCGATTCTTGTCGATAGTGCAACCAATCCCTTAAGATGACATGGAGCGGACAGCAGAACAATTGATTTGTGGGTGGTTTACTTTGTGTATGAATGTGAATTCTATCCTTCTGAGTTTAAAGTTCAACATTGTGTTTCAAAAATATATTGTGTGAAAATTATTTTCTCGTTGAAGTATGGATTTGATATAGCGTTAGTTTGTAATATCGTACATGAGGACCGTGAGGACATGTGAAACTATAGCTCGCAACTATTTTTCGAACGGGACATAAGGAAATTCCTATGTATAATACATACACACACATATCTTAACGACCGGTCTGTCATGGGGTGGGCAGAGAGTACTGAGCGCCAATATCACTATCCTTACAGACCTGTCACGCTACGATGTTAGACCAACGCGAGGAACAATCCCGCACTTACCTACTCCGCAATAACGCTTGCAACCAATTCACCAACAACATAGATACCCAATCAGTAAAATACATTTAAAGTAATAGCATACTGTAAGTCTTCAATATGAGTAATCAAGCGGGGTCCCCATAACGAGATCAAACATTAAGTACCTTTTTTAAATATTTTGCAATCCACTTGTCCTACAGAATAACATGTATTATGAAAGGATCCTATATTCGTGAGATTGTTTTTTGTTAATTTACATTTCTTGTGCAATCTGGGCTGGGAATTCAATACTCATTTAACTAATTTTACTTATTGATTCAATCTTCTATGTAACAGAAAGTTTCGGTTTTTATTTTCCGGTCATGCTCTTAACCCCTTAACGAAGTAGTTAGTATATTTGCAAAGAACATTTTGTAGAAAAATATTTTATTGCTAACAGGGTAATGTAAAATAAATATCACATATCAATGGTTTTATGCGTGCTGCGAAACATATTTTAAAACCATATTGCTTTTTCGAAATTGCATTTTTAACAACCACGTCTGAGTTTCGTTTTTGCCATTTCAATCGTATTACATTTAGAGAATAATTTACTATTTGAGAGTAAATAAAGTCTTTATTTTCCACCGGCGGTAAACTTAACACAAAACAGCCCAGTAAAGTTGAAATTTTACTGGGATCATTTGCTGAAAATGAAATTTATTTTTTGGGCATCAGATAGACTGCGAGTGCTGCTATCAAGACAAATAAGTACCTACTAAAATGCATGAGAAGGCAACTCTGTTTAAATTTAGAACTTTGTTTTCAGAATCAACAATTTCCGATGACAACGGGTTTGTAAAACTTGATGCGGTGAATTGATATTTTTTGGTGATTTTAAACTCAAACGTTAGTGAGACGAATATTTCTAAGCGTCTATGATACTAAAATAACTTGACATTTCCATACCCTCTATATAAATGATAAGGCTTTATGTTATTTTTTAAGAACGAGTGATACAATAGAAATATATTAAATATTTTATCGTTATATATTTATTTCTACAATTTTCAATACTTGATTAAATGTTATAACAACAATTTTTTGAATTAAAATAATAGTTGCATATTAAATGTGACATTTGATCGGGTGCAACACTAAATCTATTTCCTAACATATGGCAAAACCGTTTCCATTACGTTCCCTTTCACATTCACTGTCAATTTTGTACAGCTCGCGAGTTTGCAGATAGCTTAGATGTTATTGAGTTAACATCAAACTGTAATAAGTTGAAAGCTTAAGAGACTTGAGCGAAGTAAGGTTCTTAAGGAACTTGGTGAGTAGGTACCGGTATTATATAACAGTCTACGGCACTTAACCAGCAGACAGACGGCAGATTTACAGCGGACGTGTAAACGGAACAATCTTTCTACATGTGTGAAAAAAGCATTTACTTGGCACTTGGCATTTACTAGGTACTTGGAACATCTTAATATTTTCGGTAGGTAAGGGAATACTCAGATAATGTTCTTTGCTTGTCGGAAAACAATCTTATCTATTTGTAAAAATATTATTACTTACTTATGTGGTAGGTACTCACTTAAAAAAATGTTTGGGAATACCTACTGTTTTAGTAATCGTATTATTTATGGCAAGATTGTACATTTCTTATGTAAGTGACTAACGTTACGGGGAGTAACATTTATAAAGATACTGGTTAGAGAAAAACACTTCTTCTTATTACTCGTATGCTCTTGGCAGAGCAGTCGTGGTCAGGCATGTTGATTGGAAGCGTGCAGCACTACATTCGTTTCTGACTTCTTGACATTCTTCTTCTTTGACTTCTTGACATTCTTTCTTATTAATGGACGAGTTGGTTTGACCTTTAATTTGACCGGTCTAACGAAGCTATACCATACTAGTAAAATTATGAAAATAAACGCCGCAAGTGTAGCTGCTGTTGCTGCTGTGACATATTTATTTTATTCTGCAACAAACGTTTTCAAAGTAGTCGTTTTAGCACTACATTCAATGTGCTTTCAATTAATCATGAATTTTGATATACTTATATATTTCATACACGAATTTCTTTATTCATTGTAAAGCATTAACATCGACACAATGAATACCATAATAATATAATGTTATAATGTACATATAACCTTTCGCTTTGTGAGCCCGTAAGGCTTACATACCTCAGATACTCATCAACACGAAAAACTATTCAAGAACATGGCTTCACTTCCAATATAAATCCATTTTATATAACCGGTTGCTCCATTAATATAAATAAACACAAATACGGAAGGTCAGATCTGTCGGTGACAGAGCAATTAATTGCAATGTTCGGCAATTAGTTGGTATGTAAGGAGCAGAGATTTATTAGAACCCGCCGAATAAATATAAGCGCGGTTCGAGCCTAATTGTCTAGAAGTTAAAATTGAAAATTAATTCGTTGGATTTTGGTAATTATTTAACTAGTTATTATTTTAATAAAATTACATTAGTTACATTTATTATTAATTGTATAACAAAGTTTAGCGAAATGCGGGTTAGGTCTACAGGATTTATCTAACAACTCTCGGTGATAATTCATTGCGATGGGCGTTATAAATAAACATAAAATCACACCTGTAATCACCGAAGTGGTAGGCAGAGAAGTGTGGTACACACATGTTTAACCAGTTACGTTTACTATGGAATAGTATAGGCGGAATATGCGTTGCGGTGCACTATGGAATGCGCGGTGAGTGTATTGTAGTGAGTTGCCATACATCGGACACATATCCTGATTCTGAGCCTCGGAATTTAAACCTAGGACCTTTCGATCGGCAGTCGCGGTTGCAACCAGTACGGCAAACGAGGCTATAGTTATAAATAAAAGAAAGAGATGACGAAAAAGTAATCGCGATAACCTAGATAACAAATGTATATAATATACATACATACCAAATAAATGTATAAATAAAATATATGTATAGTAACGTTACGGTATGTACATATGGGTACACACTTACAACAGCTACAAATATCATATATGTACCTATGTATGTATTAGATAAAACCAGCGTGAAAATGAGAACAATGCTTAACCTTTACAAGTGACCCTAAGGACATAAATAAAGTTCATTAAATCCATATACAGTATAAATTTTTCCTTTACATTTGTTTGTATTAAAACCCTTCTTTTCTTGTAATCGGTTATGTTTGTGCTCTTACCAGACTTTGTTTTTATAAATCTCTTCAGTATTCAGGTCGTATTCGCCCTCTGCTTAGGGGTTAAGGTTTCAAAGGTTTTTTCAGTAAATTGTCTTTTATAATTAAAAAGGGTTGAAAACAGAGAATATTACATTACAGATCATATCTATGATTATTTTGTTTTTTTTTGACATGAAATTTTGTGACGAAAAATGGTACAGTCCTGCATCCGTAAAGTTCGGAATATGAGCAACATAAAAAACTTGTAATATGCAATATTGTATCATTTTATATACTCGTATTATATGAACCGTTAACAAACAGAATTACATTATCCCATAATAACAAAAGACGTGTAGCTTCTGGGTCAGCTTTTAAAGCAATGTGGTTAATAGCGGCTGGAAATAATAAATTATGGGAATTTATTTTAACATTAGGGTAGCTTACAGAAAAATATTGAAAATTATGTATAGAGAAAGAAAAGACCGTAACTTTATAAAAAAAAGTAACTTCACGCCTGTAATCCCCGAAGAGGTAGGCAGAGGAATGTAGAACATTCCTACGTTTCACCAGTTACTTTTAAGTCTCACGATGGAATAGGTGGTGAGCCTATTGCCATATACCGGGCACATGTACAGACTCTGAGCCACTACTAGAAAATCTAAATTAGAAAATTTTAGTAGTGCTCGACCCGGGAATTCAACCCAGGACCTCCCGTTATGGAATGACTATATGATATGATCTATATAATCCGATATGTGGTGGTGAGTGAAGAATTGATTACATATCACATATTATTATCAGAAATTCAATACATAAAAAAAATACTGATTATTGAAGTATTCGAAAAATATAAAATACCAGTCGGTATTCGATTGGTTCAAGTTAGTTCCACATCAAAACGCGATAAAATCGTAATCGTAACAAACGGATTTCGTGATTTTAATAATCATTGTTTATCCTTTTTATGTTCCACTGTAGGACTCTCGTTCTTTCAGAATGATAAAAAGGTCATCACAGCATATTGTACCACGCTAACGAAATGCGGGTTGGGAGACTTCCATTTCCTTAAAGAACACTATGGGGAACTTTAGCGTATACAGGTTTCCTTACCATATTTTTCTTAACCGTTACAGTGATACTTAAATTATAAATAAAATCACTGACGCATTATACACCACCTAATTCGAATCCATAACGAATTAACAAAAGCATCGTACCCTAGTATTGGAACCGTTTATTGGGCATTAAATATTCTGAACACATTATTCAGCTGATGAAATGTAAAGATACTTGTAATTTACATACCAATTGATAGAGTAACGGTTTACATTAACATGGTTTATTTAAACGAAGACCTCAGAATGGCGCTATAGCCAGGTCGTACCAGGGTGTGCAATAGTCGCAGACTTTTATTTGGAACAGAATTTTGTGTCATGTCCTTTAGATTTTGTTACTACATATTTTATCACTCACTATTTCACGAGGCGGTCTTAATAAAGATGAGGTCAAGCAAAGTCGGCTACTGTGAGTCCTTGGGTTATGTTTGTACAAATAGTCACGATAAATTAAGCAGTAGATCACCTGTTTACTCTGTGTTCTGGGATCATCGCGTGGGGGAATTTGATATCCTAATAAGTCACGATCCTTAGTATTAGAGAGTGGACTCGAAGAAAAGGAAGAATATACATAATATGGAAAGCAATAGGACAGTGGATATTGCATGTACCCCATATAGCTATAGAATCATACCTATGCACGGTCTACAGTGGCTATGTATCTGATGCATGTCGTCCTTCATTATTTTTCAAAAGAGAATTAATATATTTAAATTTTACCGTACCAGGGAGATCTCCGTACCTGAGAACTGCTACGACTCCGACTAGCTGTGGAGGTTACATCAAGGAATGCAGTAACGTTATGCATAATAAATGCTGATAAATGCACCTGATGGCTTACATAATGCATAAGACACGACCTTTGCAGAAAACGCGACGGTGAAGAATAAATAGAACAGAAAAATTGTTGAAATGCAATAGAGACGTGTTTGTCGTGAATGACCTGTTTGTCTGTTTGTTAGGTTTACTTTTGTAAAGAAACGATAAACTATGGACATCGTCTGATTTAAAAAAAATATGCTCTTCAGAGAACATTATGCATATGTAATCTTACATTTTTCATCGAATTTTTAACTTGGATTGAGTGTGGCGCGGAGTCTGGAAATGTGTCCGGTGTATGAAAATAGGCTCCTCACCTATTTCACGGTGGGACGTAAACGTAACCGGTGAAACTTGGGAGTGTTTTATATTCCTCTGCCTACGCCTACGGGGATTACAGGCGTAATGTTACCTTGGTATTAATTTGGGTTAACCATTTACAAATCGATTAGGTATTTGATTATCAGCACAATTTCACAACCTGAACAGCTAATTATTTACTTACATATATATTAATTAATCACGTTTATATTAGTGAGTTAGAAACTGCTTCGAATACATTTTATATGGTATATCACAGTTTTTTGGTTTTGTGACAATGTCCTTTATATACATAGTAAGTACACGTGACAGGTTTATGATCAGTTGACTTTAAATGTTGGAAAAATATTTCTTGAAATGTTAACCGCACAATTTTTCTCACATGTAACATAGTCATAGACAGTATGCTCATTATATAATCACAAAATGGTTGATAAATCGCACGTGTGTATAATAAATAAAGCAAATATATTTCACCGTAACTTGTTTATTTTTATATGCACTGTTATTATTTTTAATGAGCTTAAAAGACTAATAAAGTTATAAAGTCACAAGTAAAGATAACAATAATGTCATTGAATCTTAAATTTACTTTAAATATGTTCCAACGGACAAAAGGATTCTTCCATAGACAATTGCGATTTTTCATAGACAATAACGTAATTGTACACCAAGTAATGGTGAAACTTAGAGACATTTTAATAAATTAAGACAATACCAATCCCTTAAACGTTTGCGATCTAATTTAAAACCACGTGTAAAATATATTATTGAGAAATTTAATCTGTAAAGTAGGTTTTATTTCAACGTAATAGAAATATTCTAATTTAATCAACGCTACAAACGGCATACTTTGCGTTGAGAATTGACAATTTATCTTCATTCCACAAAGGACTAGAAAAAACAGTCTAATTGAAGCGAACCATTTTTGTCAGGGTTTTTTAAGGGAAGATCTACAATCTTGTTGTGTTTGCCCCTCACAGACGAGTTGGAAAAATATTTTTTTACTTTACATTATCGCCCTAATATGTATCTAATCTTCAAATTATACATTTAAGTATGTATTAATATAAAACCTGCTTCGTCGGTATAGTGGCTGAAAGCGCGATTGTTGATTAAGAGGTCCTGGTTTCAATCCAAGAAATGCCAAAGTATTATTGGGTAAGTAAAGTGTGTGAATACTGCCGAACTCTACTTACCTAGCGCATACACAAATGTTTTAATCGTTTTCATTATCACTTCAGAGCAGTTACCAATAGTAGAACAATAAAAGAGTTGATAAGATGACAAGTAAAATAACTTCCATTTCAGCTAATAAAAAACTAAGATCATCACTAAGATTTTTTGATTTTATGTTACTCGTTCACAAATTTTCAACTATGTTAATTTATTGAGCGCGAGTGTTGAACGAACGTTTATTTTCTTAAAACAAATGTACCGCGGCGTGCGTAAGATCAATGTGACAGACGAACAAGCTAATTATGCTATAGCTATATACAATAGCCGCAACTTTCTTTTTGTCGTCGAGGTAAAAGACAACCATCTGTTATTCGAAAGAACACATATATACTTAAAACGTTGAATATAAAATTTTCACTGACTTTAACGCCATTATGTATCAAGGTGGGAGGTGCGGGGGCGGGGGAGGCGAAAAATTACGTAAATTTAAGCAATTTTTATGCAGCTACATGTATTTGTTGTACTTGCTTTGTATTTTGTAATGTGATAGTCACTTTAAAAAAAATATTTGTTTTGTACAAGTTTTTTTTCGAGTAGTACAGAGTCCGACCGCAGCCACAAGTCCCAGTTATTGATCTTCGCATGTATAAAAAAGCTCGAATAGGACTGAGCGAACGGATTTTTTGCGTCAACTATTCCAATTATTCGTAATTATTAATATGATCGGTTAATATTAACTGCTAATAGGATCACAATTAGAAAACCGTTGGACTCATAATTCAGTTAGTAGACCAGTTAACGTTAGTAAGTAACAGCCCCATTTGTAGTTGGTGATATACGCATTGTATTTGAGGACCAAGACTATGCATCTAAAAGATTTTGAATATTTCCACCAGTGTATTTAATTAGAATAACAGTACTGGGTTGCCTTAAGTGCAAGACACATCTCTTACTCCCAATAGTGAATATATTACAATCAATAAACCATCCATCATCGCGCCAGCTGCTATTCCTTAATGTTCTAGATTTAAAGCCGTTTTCACATTAATCTTGATAAACGCTGCAAGATCACAGTAGGTACTGTCTAATCAAGTGAACATTAAACCCACTTTGTCACTAAAAGCTAATAAGTAACTTTATTTGATTCGGGTTTCGGTAATATTGCTGTCGGTAAAAATTAGGAAGATTGTAAATGTACTAAGCACATTCCTAACGCTTTCTCCTCACTGTTGCAGCTCAGGTTAACGCCAAATTACAAGACGAAATATTGTCATATATTTTTATAGTTACATTATGACACCAATGTTATTGTACCATGCTGAAAGACGCACTTGCCATAATGCTTGCGTCTGACTAATATTTATATTTCAAGATTTCTACTTGTGAAAATGCCCTTATATTATAATAAAAACTCCTTATTCGCCCAAGTGCTTGTTGAAATTGAAAACCAAATTACAGTACAGTAGATGGTTCGCGATTAATTCTTTCAAAGAATACGAAATGATCTGTCCAAGTATAGCACAAGTAGCCTTTAAATAAATTCTCTATCTATTTATTGAAATTACATACGCTGTACGGCATAACATCCACCGTTTTTTCCGTGGGGGAACGAATGACAGAATTGGTGAAACACGGGAGTGATACTGTCCTCTGTCTGATCCTTCGAAGAAATACAGGCGTGATTCTGTTACGTACTCCCAGAACCTCACAGTGCTTACATTTATTGTTGTGTGACAAAAGTGTTCAATGATCAGACAGCAGTCACATTTCCGCTGCTGCCCAGAAATTACTGCGACCAATTCATACATCTATAAGAATAGGGTAAATAGTGTCAATGAAAGAGAAAAGTTGATGACAATCTCGACTTAATACATTTACCTCTACAATAGACTCCGAACATTTTTTCAGACATTTCTAGAATAATCTCGAAAGTGTTTTTATTCCAATGTATCGTGATCCGTTACAACCATTTACCGTTTCGCTAAATGAACTCCGAGGAAACTCTCAAAAGCATAAAATGACCAAAACCGTGTCCTTTCTTGACGAAATGGACTTTCGCCATTATGCTTGTGATGCGTGAAAACCCTTGAGAGTTGTTGTTCATACACATTTGGAGTATCAGCGCCGATAACATCAGCAAATCAATGTAAAGTATTGTGTGTAGGCGCTGAATAGTTTGGACAGCTACCAGTATATTGCAGTTGTGCATTTGACACAATTACCATTTGACACTATTAATTATCATTAATAATAAAACGTACAAAACTATCTTGTAGAGTCAAACTGTCTAAGTACATTGCTTTTTGGTTTTGCTTTTAAACCCCACGCTAGGCATATAGGTGGTACACGGTAGGTGCACTGTTGAAAAAAGGCTCTCCCCGAAGGGGTTATGCCGTAAGGCCCTCGCTGGGCTGGGACCGCAGAACACAGTTTCTCGAATCGCCTAGAAAATAGTGAAAATCGAAACAAACGTAATATCACGCGTGTAATTTCCGAAGAGATAGGCAGTACGAACTTAATATATTTTTTCATTAAACGTGCGGAAACTTATAAATTATTAGTTAATTATTGTTCATTCATTTTCAATTTACATGCATTTGTAAAGATTTGGTTGAAAAGTTACATAACATCATTCCTGTAATCCTCGAAGAGGTAGGCAGATAATTGTACGTGTGTTTCGTTTACGTCCCACTATGAAATAGGTGGTGAGCCTATTGCCATATACGGGACGCATA